>PVKA01030340.1:0-27404 GCA_004027165.1 Ctenomys sociabilis
TGTCCATACACACACATCATGATTCTACCTTTCTATACCCCTTCCTTTGTCTACACCTGTCAAAGATGGGCATTCCACTATCATTCAACCAATTTAGGTGCCTGAACTCGATGACACAATCCAACTCAGTCCAACATTCCACAACAATAGTGAGTTACCTGAAGAAGTTGTCAACCGTAGCCATTTACAGCTCAACTTATTATTATGGTCCGGCAATGTATAATTCATTTTTATACTTTTCTGCTGGATGGTTAAGACCTAGATAGAGCAAGACTTATATACCAACACATGTACTTTATGTTTCTTATGAGGTCAGTGAAGTCCCCTCAGGGTTTATCTTGTAGTCCTGTACCTTATTCTGTAGGTCCTTTGTCTGTGTCATCCACGTGGATGAGTCACGGCCAATGCTTGGCCAGTTTTCTCTCTGTGAGAGCCTGAGAGGAAGTTTTCTCTCCATGTGACTCTCCCCAGGCACACTATAGAACTTCGATATCTTTCCTGTGTGGCTCCATAATCTCCTTGTTCAGAAAACTTGGGGCTCAACTGAGTTTCATCAGAATTTCTGATACACAGCCTCCTCTGCAGTCCAGCCTTGGTGAGCTTCATCCTGCCTGTGTTCAGAGTCTCGTCCTCACAACAGAGAGGTCGCCCCAGCTGCTCCCGAGTCTGGGTATCTAATGCACCTGTGCAAGCCTGCAGAAGTGCTCGTCGTTCAGCCCCAAGCTGAGCAATTCAACGCCCCTCCCCTCCACCAATTAAGCCACCCTCCTTCCTGCTGTCCTCCCTCCCTGTCCTCCCTTACCATGAAGCACACCCATTCCCAAGCACCCTGCACTTTCTGAGAACACTGGACATCTTAGCACAGAGCCTCAAGGCCACGCCCCTCTCAGGATCCCGTGTCCCTGAGGTGGCTGGCAGCAGGACGCCAATGGTAGGCTCCATCTCAGGCAGCCAAATGCCCTCGACAGTTCCCCTTCTGCAAGGAGATACATAAGAAGAATAGAACTAGGAAGAATCAAATGCTTCACACAGCACAAAAGGGCATAGAATCAGCCTTTCAATGACCACCAGGTCTATCCATAGACTCACACAAATATGGATGGGAAATACTAAGAAAGAAATACATCTGGAGCCACACATGGACAGACATTCTTCTTGTTGTTGTGTTATAAACAGTAGAGTACAGCAAGTATTTACAGACCATCTGCACTGCTCTAGATGTGAGAAGTCGCCTAGCAAGACAAGCATGTGAAGGCTGCATTAAGCAAACACAGACCTTGGTGCTTGCAAGGCACTGGACTGAAAGCCCATCGCACTAAGTTGCAATGGAACCTCTCCTTTCTTGTGGCAGGATACCCCAAATATTCAGGAAACCAAAGTGTGGTGAGGATTTCACCCTGCCCCCGCTTGTGTTCCAGTGAGTGCTCCCTTCAGATCTTTCCATGCCTTCTGGTCTGCCAGGGTCTGAATGTTGTGAGCCTTTCCCACAGGTACATGCATGAGTGTTGTGGGATGTACTGTGAACATGACGGTGCTCAGAGAGGGGCTCTTGCAACGCCCAGGTTCGGGAGGTGTCCTCAAAGGGGGAGCCAGCACCTGGTTAACAGACCCCCTCCCTTATAAAGAACAGAGACCAAAAGATCCACCGGTAGGCCAGGTGGGACCTGAGGCCAAGCACACTCTGGCAAACTTTGATCTGACTTCTCTGCCTCCAGATCTGTGAGAAATACATTTTGTTGCTTAAAAGCCACCCAGTTTCTGGTGTTTGCCTACAGCAGCTCAAACAGACAAAGACAGCATCCGAGTCATTTTGCTTTCAAATTGTTTTTCAGAAGAGCATCAGTACAGCTGGACATGCCCCTGTCCATGCCCTGCACCCTGCTGTCCCATGGCTCTCCCTTCATGCTTCCTGTGCCCCTCCACAAGAGCCAAAAAGCACCCGCACACTTTTCTGGACCTGGCTGCTTGCCTAGCCCCAGGCCATCACAATTTTCTCTAGGAATCTTCTGTAGCAGCAAGGCTTTGTCACCGCTGTGACTCTGAGGTGACAGGAGCACAGTGTACCCACCTGCATGTAAATGTGGCAACATGGGAATCCCAGGCTGCCATCAGGTGGGTCCACAAGGCAGGGCTGTCCACTGCCCCCAAGAGCAGTCCCACTACTTCAGGATGCTGAACCTTTTGGGGAACAGAGGCACAATGCAACCCCAATCCCACTGATTGTGGCCCAAGTGTCAAGACTTCAATCTAACCTCCTCTTTAGGCTTTTGTTTAAGAAAAAAAAAAAACTCAAGCATTAATGTCCTCTGTCCTAAAAAGAAAACAATAAGCGCGTCACCAGTTCAGCGCCTTGGCACTAGTCACCCACTAAAGTCTACAGCAGTGCAAGAATACAGCTGCCAACACAGAGCAGTTCAGCCAAAAAGCTGGGTCACAAAGAAGACTGCAGGAGATAATTTCTAAGTATATTAGTTATCTTGAAATTTAGAAAAAGTACATTTCTCTGTTTCCTTCCAGCTTGGCCTGGCATTAGTCAAGATGCTTCAATGAGCCTGGAATTTGAAAAATCTAAGTATATTCCCTATTTTGGACTAAGCTAATTAGAATAAGTACAAATTACTGATATTTCACTCAGAAGCATCAAAACCAGTGTCTGTCACACACATTTTCAAACATTTACACGCCCTTTTGCTATATTCTCAACAGACTCTATCATCAAACTAATGGCATTCTGTCCTGTATTTGTCAGTTTTGTCTTGTGATCAGTGTCAAGACAATATGATTTATTTCATAACTTCCATTATAACGAAGATAGCTACATAAGAGTCTCCGTAGGCTCGTGATCCAGGCAGGACATTTACACTTACCACAGGAAAGACCCTGAGAATAGTTCATTAACAGGGAGACTGACTTCTGCCCCTACAGCTGGTTAAGAGGCAGTTTCTATTAATATTACAACATGAGCCGGTTCCGAGTTTTCTCTCTGCCCACTACTGCATAATCAAGATCAGACGTGGGCAAAAGTGGCATATGGGGAAATTGGACACCAATTAACAGGTGCTTGTTTCTTTTTCTCTTGGTCTCTGTTTAATAAATTTCATCTGTTTACTTCTAAAGGATGTGGAATAAGAAAAGACCATTTTCTTTAATTTAGAAGGATATGAGTGGAGAAAAGGGGAAAAAATACTAAAGCCAGCTGCGCTTGGAGGTATCCGAGGTGGAGAGCGGGTGAAGCCATCCTTGCTTATCTCCTAACGGGAGGCAAATGTCATGCAGGGACGCAGGTGGGAACTGTGCAGGGCATCCATCCCTTTACCTGACGTTTCTCCTGGTCCCAATGAGCCCAATCACACTCAGGCCTGGATCTCTCCCTCCCACTGACTCTTAGCCCTGGCTGTACCCTGGATATACTAACTCAGTCACAGAAGAAAAGGTGTCAAACATTGTGAGAAGTATCCATAACTCCTGTGCTCCAAAAACACCTTTTATCTTTTTGTAAAAATGCTACAATCTGCAAACTCTATCCTTCAGCTCCAAGTTTGCAATTGTCCTCTTCAATTACAGATTTATTGTCCCAGCTTGGTCAAATACAACACCATAGATGACAATAGCCAAGCATGCACCCTGTTCCATTTGAACTGAATTATGAAGCCAGTGTTAAAATTGCAAAACATTACGAAAAGTACTGAAGTGCCACAACAGTTTCAAAAAAGAAATTTTTGAAAGCAGGTTCATGAAATTTTGTAGAATTTTAAAACTCTAAATATGTACATCTTAGTACCACCAATATCAACTCAGATGTCTACAGGATCTTCTTAAGTGCTTAGAGAAAAATTATACTGTGGATCCTAAAAGATTATAATACTCTACTTCACATTTCACTCATAAATTAATAATTCTAAGTTCACATGAAGGAAGCACTAGCCCTACTGTTCATGACTTGAATGTCAGCGAACATTTTAACTCACTGTTGTTGGTGCATAAGATGTCTGAGGTTCATGGCAAATGGCATAGACTGGCTGAAAAATACTGGCTTCCACTTCCATGCTGGCCATGATTTGAGTGTAAATTTATAAAGTGCCAGATTAGAGTGGCTTGGTGCCACTGACCAGCACTTGGATAATTAATTAAATCACAGGAAGTGTCAAATGATGAAAGCTAGCAGCCTGCGCAAGGCCAAGGTAAGGTCGCCTGCATCTCAAACTGCTTCCCAACTCTGAGAAACCCAGAACTCCAAACCAGAAGGCAATTTAGAGAACATCCACTGCACAATCCTTACTGGAAGACATGGCCAGACGGAGGGCCACAGAGGATGAAGGACTTGCCTGTCCTGGCATCTGGGCTCTGCCAGCCAACATTCTCCACTGTAGAAGGCAATCTTGCAAGTTAAACCCCTCTAGTCTCTGAGGACAATAATACCCTCCAGTATGGAGGAATTTACCTACTTGATTAAAATTTCAAATAACGCATGATGATAAAATAAAATAGCAATCACACAGACTTCTTAGTAATAAAATAAAGGTAAGCTTTATAGCAGTATCATCTAATGCAACCAAGGCATGCCATAGGAGAAGAAGGAAGAGATCAATTGCACAGAACACCGAGCCATCCTTTGCTCCTCCTGCCCCAGCCCAGTGGTAGTGCTGGGGAATCAAACCTGAAGCTTCCCATGTCAGGCAGGTGTTCCAGCACTGAGCCAATGCTTAGGTTCTAAACCTCCCTTTTCAAAAGAGTTTCCTTGCTTCTTAATGTGCAAAGCAAAGAAAAAGCTATCACAATCAGTTATGGCTTTGCAATCTGTTTACATTTCCGGACACACTTTGCTGTGTTCACCCATCACTGCCCCAGTCCCCAGTGGGCCCTCCAAGCAGTCGTCACACACCACAGCCCCCAGCAGCATCATGCTTTTCCAGAACAGAGCAGAAAATGCACCTGTCCTATGAGCTCCCTTCACTGCGTGCAGTCTTTACAGAATCACACGCAAATACAGTCTTCACGGAGTTACATAGAATCACTCATGAGAGGAATTTGGATATGATGACCCAGAGGATGTTAGATGCTTTCTCTGTGAGGAGGCTTGCTCCAAACACAACCATGTGTTGCACGTGAACACCATAAATGACGTCATGTACTACCTCCATCCATTCTGTTCTGCTATTACAAAACACCTAGACTCATGCAGAAAACAGAACAGTTTTTCCTATCGTTGCTCACGGATGAGAGAAACTTCATCTGGACCTGTGGTTCTGCTAGGAGGACAAGGAAGGGAGGGGAGGGGCAGAGCACAGGAAGGCACAGTGAGAACAGTACCTGCTGGCCTTGCTCAACCCCAGGGAGGAGTCACCAGGCTTGCCATGCTGCTGTCTAGGAACACAGGCCGTGCACAACACCCCCAGTAGCCAAACATCCTTCTCACGATCAATCTGTTCATCAGAAGGTGTAGCTCAGCGCAGAGAGCTTGTGCTGGGCTCTGGGTTCAGTCTTCAGTATTGTCAATAATGACTACAATAATCTATTACTGGACCAGTAATCTTTTGCACCCTCTCCTTTTCAATACACATAGCTTTGCCTCTGAATAAATTATTCTTTTAAAACTTACAGGAAAAGGAGACTTAAAATACACAAACCTCCCTTAATGAGATACTCTGCTACTGTGCAGCAAAAGCTTTGCACTTTGTAAAATCAGTCTATTACAAGTGCTTAATTTTTATTTCCAGAAACTACCACCCACCCCCCATAAAAACTAGTAGATTCCTTGTCAAAATTTCACCTTCTGTGCTGTGGACATTGTCATTAAGTGGGGTTTTATTAATTCAGTAATTTTCTCAATTTATTATAATTTTCAGGAGCCAGAGAAGTTAAAGACAGCTCTGATTCAATATATTAGGCCCTTATTATTTCTAAACTGTGCTGTACAGGTAACCTTATTAAGAAATGTGGCATATCTCAGTGGAAGAAAATTTGTCATGCATACACAGGCGCTAGTTCAATCCCCACTAACACACACACACACACACACACACACACACACACCAAAAGATAGATAAGCAGATGATAGATAGAGAGATAGATAGATAGATAGATAGATAGATAGATAGATAGATAAAGATATAGATATAGATATGGATATAGATAGACAGACAGACAGACAGACAGACAGACAGACAGACAGACAGACAGACAGACAGACAGATAGATAGATAGATAGATAGATAGATAGATAGATAGATAGATAGATGTGGTCCCCATAACTCCACAAAGATCTCCAATCAAATATATCTGAAAAATATTGAATTCTTTACCCCTCATATGAAAATTTATCAACCATGAGCATGTTAAAGGGCTTGACAATTCCTGCAGCAAAGAAACTTATTTTGTGTGTTTAACATAATTTCTGATATTATTTCAGCATAAACACTCTGATTACATCGCCCACACAGGCATACTCTAGTACATTTCTTTTAAGCTGTTTATTATCTTACACTACGTGAACTGGTTTTCTCACGGTGAGTTGTGCGCCCAAGGCCAAAATAAAAGAAAACAAAGAGAGATTTAGAAATGGAGACCTGTTCAGTGCACAGCCAAATAGGCCCTGCACCAGCGCTGTCTGTACAGAGCTTAGGAAGATAAGACACTAATCTGGCGCATGCCCGATCCTGGGCTTTGGCGCTGGTCTCCAGCCTGATTCCCGCACGTACACACTTTGGGAGAGCAAAGCACTTAGCAGACTTGGCCAGGCATTGCAGACCCTCTGCTGCTCTGTAAGCAATAGCAAGAGGCAATGCCCTATGACTGCCAGGGTCTCCAGCACTCCATGAGGGTCCTCTATAGTGCTGGCCAGGCCTAGACAATAGAGATGGCACTCTTCCATAATGCATGGTTTTTTTTCTGTGACAAATTCACAGGATGTTCATGTTCAAAGATATGATTAACTTTCTTTTCTTGGGTGGGGGGGCAGAACCGGGGATTGAACTCAGGCCCTTACACTTGCCTGGGAAGCACTTATTCCACTGAGCCATCTCCCCAGCCCTGATATGATTAACTTTAAAGGCTCAGCAGACTCCCAAATAAGGGAATCACTGCAATAAATAAATCAAAGGCAAACCTTTCCACAAGGATCATTCATTCTCTAATTCATTTAGCACTGAACTCAGTCTAGTTCTAGAACATTCTGGTCTACTTTTAACCTGATACAGGGACTTTTCTCTCAGACATTCAGAATCAGTGTGACTGGTAAAAATCAATAAACTTACAAGAGATTACCCAATGTTTCATTTTGGATAAATTCACATGTAAACACACACATATGGAATGATGGATGAAACAGAAATTCATTTCTTCTAGTCAATTGTAGAATATATTCAAAAATTAGATTTTAAAAAGAACAAATGTAGTGTTGTTACAGATGTGTATCAAACACAGCCTGTGCTCTGTATCTGAAAACCAACTGATTTTGCTGTCCTTCCAGGTCAATACTAAATGAAACAAATATTTCCATGCCATGAGTCATAGCATATGAATTTTGCAAAAATTATACATAAAAGCAATTGTTTTATGGTAGAACTGGGGTAAAATATGAAGATGATGTAATCAATAGAACACACATTCTGTTCAAATTAAGTAAAGAAGTACAAATTAGGGTGTTTAATGAAATATGACATTCTTATGTCCTAATTTTGTTATTCGTTTGAGTGAGGATGTTAGGCTTATACATACTAAATTTTCAATTGCTTTGAATGCTTTTTGTGATGCCTGGTGAGGTGGAAACACATAAAGGAATGTGATAGCTAATGCTCACACATGGATTGTTTCTTCACATATCTCCTAGCTACCAAGCAATAAGAAAAAGTCAGAGGCCAATCTTGTCTTGAAATTATGAGACAGCCAATCACCAAGAAATCTCAGACCTGTTCTTCCAAATTTTGCAGGAAGATAATTTTATTGTCCGTTGTAAATGGCCCGAAAGTACAGTGCCCTGGAAAATTGGCGAACAGCTGACAGCTACCACAGCTTCACTGCTGAGTGGTCAGTGGAAGGGAAAGACAGGCCCAAGGAAGGCACACAAAAGCGCAGCCAAAACTTACCATGAGAGATCTTTGGCAAATGAAAAGGAGGCCAAGAGATGGAGGAGGGCAAGGAAGGAGAGAAGGGGCTGGAAAAACGTGTGCCGGGCACACACCAGCTACCCACAATAAACGTTATCACTATGTTCTGGAAACTTTACTAATAAAGCAAGAACTTCGGTATGCTGTAGTATAGAAAGGCTCAACCCACACAAGTTTTACAAGTTGGCACAAAATCATCAGTGTAAAAGGCACCACTAGAGCCACAGAGATAGCTCAGGGTCTATAAGCCTACCTAGGCAAATGCAAGGACCCAGGTTGGACCTCAAGTACTGCATGCCATGCCAGCTCTGCCCCAGGTGTGCCAAGCTGGCCACCAAGACTGGGTATGGTGTCATATGCCTGTAATTCCAGCCCTGTGGAGGCTGAAACAAGAGGATCACTGTGAGTCTGAACTGTGTAGTGAGACCCTGTACCAAATACATAATTCTTTTGAAAAAGGCACCAGTAGTTGTTTAGGGTATCCACACTAACCCTTACATAGGCTGAATTTTCTAAGGGCTGCAATCTTTTACTCTTCCTTCTGTTTTGAAATTCAGCATAAAACATCCCCCAGCAAAAGAAGTAACAGCTACAGAATATTTTACAGCTGTTATTATAGTGGCTACAATTACACAAATTCTGATTGAACTAAATAAATCTCCTGCAGTAAGAAAACTATATCCACCACTTTTAGCCCATACGATACTCCTCAGTCACAGGTCCAAATTCTGAGTTATAAAAATATCCCACTATAACTTTATGCATCTATTTGCATACTTATATATTCACTTATTTATTCTTTATCTCTGTTTCTTCTTCAACAAATGCCCGTCAGTCACCTACTAAGTGTCACCCTCAGTTTTAAGAATTGTCATAGATGCAGCTCTGCCTTGTAGAACATCTGGCCACACTAGGACAAAACCAGAAGGAAAGATAGCTCAAATGATACTTCAGGCTGTGATAAGTGTTGCAAAGAAAGACTAGAACTTAATGGAAAGGAGCAATGGAAGACATAATTTAGAAGAGAGGTGATCATAGTAAAAAGTAGAGTCCTGGCAGCTCTAAAGCAGCATCCTTGTCATGCTCCAGTGAGACAAGGTGGAAGATCAAAAGCAAACAGAATCCCCATCTTGTCACCTAGCGAGTGCCAGCATCAGTTCTATTCCTGGCTCTGTGTTGTCATCTGAGAAACACTGATACAGTTAGCCCCTGTGGTGCTTGCATCACCAGGCTAGATGGTAAAGCGGGCCACAATACTTGATGGGTGTTACAAAGGACAAGACTGTATATGATTCCTGGTTACTAGCTCCCTACATTTTCCCTGAATGTGCATTGTAAGGCAGTTTAAAACATTTCAAATGTTTGGTAGGTTTCATTTGTTTATTCCAAACATTTGGTGCATTTCCAAATTCAACGAGTAGTATACATAATAAGACACAGAACCACATGACAACAAGGACTGCGATACCCACAGCACAAGACCTATAAGAGACACCAGACTACAGAAGATCCAAATCAAGGACCCATCTGGCTTCACTTGGGAAAACTGTGAGGTTTACAGTCCTGGATCTGAGCCTTTCACTCCAAGACAGATGACAAGAAATAGCCCACACTGGCCACTGAAATCTCTGCATTGCTGAAGGTTTTGTACCCATGCAATTAAAAAGAAAACTCCCTGTGTTAACAGTTCTGCTATTCTTCACTTAAGTAAGCACAAAATTTACAAGGTCCTTCAATTGACAAGTGGCCCAAGAAGCAGTGGTTATTTTTCCTAACTTGATTTAATTATGGTCATCTAAGGATATATCAGCAATGTATTTTGCCTTTAGAAAAGAAAAACAAATGTTACAGTTGAAGAAAAAAAGCTGGTAATAATTTATCAACTAAAACTGAATTTCCTAGCAGATATAATTATTCTTTAGCTACAAGTAAATGAGCAGGTTTCCACCACCAATTCACACTAAATTCTTACCAAGTACCTTCTATGTACAGTGCATCACAAGATCTCCGAACCTGAACATGCTTAAGGAAGAACTCACTCACAACTGGACAATGGCTGTAAGATCCATTTTTTAAGACATGTAACAACATCAGCTTTACAACCTCCCTGCGGGGAAAAGCAAAAAGCATTTGCTTTAGGCACTTTGTGCCATCCATTCTAATATTAAACACAAACCTCTCTTCATAAAGAGTGTATTATGTAAGGTATTATTGTGACCCATCTCTCTTGTTGTGGGGGAAGTGGGTACCAGGAATCAAACTCAGGACCTAAAGCTTGCCAGGCAGGTGCTGTGGCATCAAGCTACATTCCTGGCCCCTTGTAATCCATCTCTGAACTTCACTATACGCTCTCTTATCAGGGCCCTGCATTGATGTCTGATCATAACTTATGCATGAAATATACTGCCAGTGAAAAGTAATGTCCTCAATAAACAGCCTTAGCTCCCCAGTGCAGCAATCCGGAACCCCACACCAACACGCTTACCTTGGACTTTTACCCTTCATGCCTCCTGTGTAAGCAATTCTCCAACCCCCAACTGTGTTAGCAAAGCATTCTCCCTTTCTACTGAGTCACCCCTCAACTTGCTCAGTAATAAAAACATGAGCACATTTCCTACCTTTAAACTGCTAATCATGATTCATGTGCAGACTCTGGGTAGGATCCTCCCCTGCCCCCCCCACACACACTAGGGGTGAAGGATGGCTTTCTAAGTTGACTTTGCTGCAGTCTTCTAGCACTGAACGCTGAAGGCTGATAAGGCTTTGTCATTAACCTGTGCACAGGCCAGGAGCACCTGGGACCCTGATGTGGATTATGGGATTAGCGACTTGCAGAAGGCCAGAGGCTGCCATAGTATGGGAAATGGAACCCACGGACTCCAGCAGTAGGCTCACTTCAGAGTACTCCATGGTCTCCTGGGATTCTGCTTGTCTGGCTTGAAAACCAAGCAGAGTACAGGGCAGGACCCTGGCTCCCTGATCAAGCAGCCACTAGATTCTGCATGGGGTGAGGGATGTTGATTAGCATGAAGTTCAGCTTTAAAAAAAAAAAAAATTGTCTGAAAGATGACTCCTTCAGCCTCTGATCCTAGCTATTCAGAATCACACTGCTCTTTTCCTGTCTTCTGAAGACAAGCAATAGCACAACCATGTGTGTGGTTTTACCCATGAGAAAGACTGGATCCACCCCACAATGACGCACCTCCAAGCTGTTCCTCAAAGCACGCTGAGACTTCGCACGCAGCAGGTTCATTCCACACCTGTACACTAAAAAGTGGAATCTCAGAGAAGAAAGCATAGCAAATGAGAAGTGAACACAGCAGCGCCAGGAGCACGGCTGGGCGACACCTTCAGTGACCACGTATTACTCATTCCAGAGAACTAATGCCAATAGAACAAAGTGGTGAGTAATTTATGGCCTATGTGCATGAAATTGGGAACAAATAACCCTACAGTTATATTTTCCTTAGTATTGAGTTAATTTTAATGGAGTAATTAAATATAAAGTAATAACAAAGCACAAGTTAAGTCCCAGGAATTCGTATTAACATCACTAAAGCTTAAATCTAGTTTTATGTCCTCAGTAGTTTATAGCTAATGAAGTGAAAAGTATGCGTAGCTTCTGTTTTGAGTTAACAAATCAAATAATGACTATAGGTTAAAGAGCTCATTGTAAAATATTAAGTTTTTTAAAGGATTTATTTTTCCTATATTTTCTTTCTTTCTTTCTTTCTTTCTTTCTTTCTTTCTTTCTTTCTTTCTTTCTTTCTTTCTTTTTTTTGGCAGAACCAGGGATTGAACTCAGGCCCTTGCATTTGCCAGGGAAGCGCTTATTCCACTGAGCCATCTCCTTGGCCCCATTTCCTATATTTTCATTCATTGTTATACCTTTACTCATCTCCATTTGTCTATTCAGCATGTTTATTATGTGTTGAGGCCCTGACTAATCGCGGACATCACAACACAAACAAATGCTAATTTTCACTAGATGACATTCTTGTTTATATACAATCTGAATTAAAATAACCCATGAACTAAATCTCCGTAATTACAAAATTCCTTGGAATTTTAAAATATTAGCTTAAATTTTAAGACACAAGCTAAGGGAAATGAGAAGTTATGTAAAACAAAAGGATTTTTCATTTCTGTCGGGTAAACTAATTAAAAAGAAGCACATAGAAAGAAACATTTGAAGACTTCCAAGAAAATAGAAATGTGGAAGAGCTACACTACCTGCAAAGCAACTCTTGACAAAACCACTGTTGTCTATCATGCTACAATGCTCAACTCCGTTCTTAGTTTCCAACATTAAAATGATGAGCAGCAGACACTCGCACATGCACCATGTACTCATGTTCTGTTTGAAGCCAGAGGCATTCTTTAGAATGCTACACGCACTGCTGACAGATAAACACCCCACCTTCTAGTTGCTTAAAGAAAAACACAGTAGTTTTACTACTGTGGAGTGCCTTACCTGTTCTTCACAGCCATTCCTCCCCCAATAAAATCTCAAGAAGAAGCATACGTATATTCCTCTTACCTTTAAATACACATTTTTCAATATTAAAAATTTTACTTTTCAAAGTTAGGAGAACTTATTTTTATTTGATTTCATTAAGTGCATACTTAGCCTCAAAAATATATCTGTGGGTGTTACTGATGTAGCCTAGTGGCAGATGGCTTGCCAAAGACCCTGAATTTGATAATTTGATTCTCAGCACAGCCAAAAAAGGAAAAGTAAGTGTGTGTATGTGTCTGTGTGTGCGTGTGTGTGTGTGTGTGTGAGAGAGAGAGAGAGAGAGAGAGAGAGAGAGAGAGAGAGAGAGAGAGAGAGAGAGAGAGAGTAAACTACACAAGAAAACTTCAAGGCATGGCCCTTGGTGCGCATTTATCCCCAATTTTTCCTCTCAAGCTTAGCCATCCCCATGCCTCACTGTCCTTACTCCTCTGCCTACATTTATATTTGGCGGAAAACATTACCCTAATGCACACCTCAAGTCTTGCCCATCACCTGCTTAAAAGCACCTGACAATTTTGCAGGTTCTTTATTGTCCAAACATCAGTGCCTGAGATCTTTGGCATCATGGAGGACAGTCTGCATGTTCATGGGTTTGTACTACTTTCACAATTTCATATCTTAAATCTTGCTTCACAACTGATGCTGCCATCCATGCATCCATCCATGCATGCATGCATGCATCCATCCATCCATCCATCCATCCATCCATCCATCCATCCATCCATCTATATTTTGCCATTTTCTTCCCCAACTCATAATGATCCCCTCTACATATGCCAGTCAGATCCTTCACCTAATTTAAATACACATTCTTTCATTAAACTTTCAACATCAGAGTAACACCTGCCCACTCTGACTTCTGCCCTCTCCCCTCCTTCCCTCCCTCTCTCCTGTGTGCTACTTCACTCTGTTCCTCTAACAGGGCTTGCCCTGTTCTACTTTTTGTTACAACCATTTGCCATAATCTTCTGATAGCCATTACACCCTTATGCATGACCCATCTTATTTGGTAACTATTCTTTTATTGGTAACTTGCAGCACTTAGTTTTATGGAATGGTCAGAAGATTTCGGAAGCACATCTGTAAAAATTGTTTTCTAACAACATGATTCATCGGCTCTCATCTTACACTCACATTTTCTCTGCTTTTCTTAAAAAAATATGACCCTCAGAGTGAGACTTAATGACTGCTATACTTGAACTTCCCTTAGTAATAGGTCAAATATTGCAGCTCTTATTGCAAGCAAATATGTTAAGGAGAATATGAGTTTTCTGGAGCATGGCCTGTTTACCAACCTTTCTGAAAGACGACATTTTAAATGGTTGCCAGCCACATCTGTCTAAGAGCCTCCAATCTCCAGGCCTATTAATCCCCAATTTCCATGTATAATAAAAATCAATATGAAGTTTTATCATAATGAAAATTATAAATGTTTACAGAGCCAGAAAAAACATCACTATGAGAGCTTAGCAATGCATGCAGCAGTACCATAGTTCTTTTACGTGCGCATATTGCTATGGGAGAAATACTTAAAGGCTGCTCAATACCATGACTTGAATCTTTAATTTTTCTTTCTATTATTGAGTCCAGAACAATTTGGACATCTTAATCCATAGTCCCTGGACTAAGGCAAGTATTGAAAAAGATTTTATATGGTCCAATCATTTATATGATGCCAAAGCAACTGGACATGAAGTTAAAAGTAAACAAAATATAAGTAGTGGCCACAGCACCAGCCCCTCATTGTCTTGGTTGTTCCGAGCTGCACAGGACTCTTAAAGAGCCACTCAGTGTGCTTCCTCTTCCATCTGACACCATTATGCTGATTTTTGACACAGCAATCCACTAAATATTCAATTAACTTCTGTACCAAGTTGTCTTCTCCAGAGAACTTGAAGTTCCCACCAGAGAAAAATCACAGGTTATAAAAAACAAATCTTGATTATAGTAACTTATTTCCTTAAGCTCATAAAACATGCCTTTTGGACAGAATTGTTTTTAAAAAATTATAAATACATGAAAGAGATATACTTTAATTTTTAGTGTACGGTAACATCACATTATTCCTATGTCTCTTGGCGCTACTTTACTATTATACTACCTTGCTACAAGAAAGCCCAAAGTAATGTATTTTGAAAGTACATTTAAACATCCACATGCCGTGCAAGTTTTAAGTCAGGGGTAAAAAACTATGAAATATCTTGGACTGATCAAAAATTTCTTCCCATAAAATTCATATATACATACATATCACTATATGTCACATATATATTAAAGTCTCTAAAAACTAAACTTTATCCTATTTGTGTGTGCCCATATTTACATAACCTATGCAAATGTTTCTTAAAATACTGTCCACAAATACTGAATTCAAAACAGTCTGAAGCACCCTTTTGAAATGCAGAGACCTCAAGAATCCACTCCAACCCGGTTAGATCCGAAGCCCTGAGAGTGAAGCACCCGAGGGCAGGCTTCAGAACAAGTTTGCCCATGTGACTCTGGTGCACTTCACAGTTGAGAAACCGGCTGGAGGTATGTGAACACCACACCTCACCGTGTTATTACTGCTGCATGTTCATAAGAAGTTACTAAATGATTCCTTCTAAAAAATGCCTCCAAATGCTCATCCTTAGGATTCCTAAAGTGCCACTCAGGGGAACAGACAAACCGGCTTCAAAATCTCCTGGTATTTCAGCTCAATTAACAAATGAAGGTGGTCACGAGTATCATTATTTTCTGGTGCCCTAAAGCGTTTGGAGCAATTGCCCGTGGCCCCTTGTCGGTACCTCCGGTTAGGGCCTCTGCTTTCCACAGGGGCAACACTGAACCTCGGCAACACTCACACAAGCCCTAGGTGACACTCAGCCCCGACTCTCGGGCCCAGAAGACCGCCTGCAGAGGGCCCCCCCGCTCCGGCTGCCCCATCAGCACCTTGGACAGCGCCGATCCCCAGGCGGGAGAGCGAGGCGGCGGTCGAGGACCCAAGCCCTGGACGCCGCTGCAGAAACCGGCCCGAGAAGCCCCTGGAACGCGAGGCCGCCGCACCCCTCCTCCCCTCTAGCTGCCAACAGCTCTTCCGGAGGACGACAAGATAAACCTTACGGAAGGACCTCTTACCTGGGAACGAGACCCACCCCCACCTCTCGCCTCCCTCGTTCCGCGGCGCCTGTTGCTAGGGAGGCGAGGCGGCGCTCGGAGCCCGGGGACCAGGCGACAGCCGCGGAGGAGCCGCGCGCGCGGGTGGCCGTGAGAGCCGGGCGGCCCGGGACCCTCGAGGGGGCGCGCGAGGCAGGAGTGGGCGCCCGCGTCTGCTCCGCGCTGCGGCGCCGAGGCTTGGCCGGCGAAGGCCTCAGCCAGGCGCTGGCTCGCGGCGGGACGGGGGGCGGGGGCGCGGGCCCGGAGGGCGGCACTCACCATGTTGACTTCGGAGACCATGTCAATGCTGGCGATGTCGATGTTCATCCCCACGCAGACCGGGGGACCTGTGGGGAGCGCACCGCACGCGGTCAGCGGGAACGGCAGGGCGCGGGCCGAGCGCGCCCCGCCGCCCGCCGCCCGCCGCCCGCCGCCGCAGCCCGGACGCGCCCGCGCCCTCCTCCGCCCAGGCCGCCGGCGGCCGCAGCGCCGCGCGCCCCACTCACCCCCGAAGTCGGGTCTCAGGCGGATGTCGTAGCCTTTCAGCAGCTTGTCCACTGTCTCCTTCACGAAGGACATGTTCCCGGGGTCGTTCACGCTGGGGGAAGGACAAGGACGGAGGGTCAGGGCGTCTCCCCGCGCCCCCCGCCCGGAGCCCGCCGCCCACAGCACTCCTACCTCTGCGCGCAGCACACCACCGCCACCAGCACTGGGGCCGAGAAGATGCCGAAAAGCCTCCCTCCCGCAAGGCCCCACATCCCTTCGCCGCGCCCCGGCACGGGGGAGGGGGCGCCCCGCCGCCGTCGCGACCCCGCAGCCGCCGCTGCTCCTGCTGCTCCCGCCGCCGCCGCCGTGCTGGCCCGGAGCGAGGGGGAGGGGGAGGGGCGAGGGGGCGGAGCGGAGGGCGGGGGGCTGGGGGCGGAGCCAGCACCCCGCCCTCCCCCGCGCCAGCCCGGCTCCCCAGCCTTGGCCGTGCGGCCCGGAGAGTGGAGGCCGCTGCGGCGCGGACACTGCGGACCCGGGCCCTGGCTGCACGCCAGGCGGCTGGGCTCTCTGCGACCCCTCCCGGGTCCCGCGCCGACGCGGGCAGCCTTGCGGGAAGGTGCCACCCGAGCGCCTGACCCGGGCCTGAGACTCGCCGTGACCCCCTCCCAGCCCCGCGCAGCCGGGAGCCCGCGCTCGGCGTCTGGGGAGGCCGGAGCCTCTGAAAGTAGTCCCGGCCGTTACCTGCGGGGATTCGAGACCCGGGTGCCCAGGGCCCAGCACAGCCAGACCGGCAGCAGAAGGGCGAGGAGCCCAGAGCACATGGCGCTCGCTGCGTCTCCGGCCTAACCTGGGTGGGCTCTGCCCCTCCCCCGCAGCACTGAGCATTCAAATGGCGGTGTGGGGATCCCCGCCCCCACCCCTCGCGCAGCCGGGGCTTCCCCGTGGACCCATCCTCCAGTCCCTGCATGGCTGCCCCATTATTTATTCATAAAATACGACCCCGGAAGAAAATGGGTTCCTGAAAATAGCTCTCTCCTGAACACTCCTTCCTGCTGATATAAACGCAACCACAACTCAGGGCGACGAGAGACCTAACACTGCACGGTTTATTATCAATAAACCCAATGAAAATCGGACTTGGAGACCCCGGATTGTTGTTCAGGGTTGGAGAATGCTCCTTTCTAGATAACGTGGAACTGTCCGTGGTCCTTAAACAAGGCAAGGATCTTGGTATTCCTAGGACAGGCCTCCACCGTTCCTGTCTCACAGGATCCCACGGGCTCGCTGGCAAGAAACCGACCAGTGCTCATTGATGTACTCCGCTCCCTGCGTGTCCAAGGCGCCCCTGGGATCCGCCTGCTCACCCACAGCCACAGGTTGCATCTATTTGCCGAATGATCCTCACTCCAATTCTCTGTACTTCAGATTTTCAGTAGTGAGGATGACGGTTATGCAACACCGCCGTGATCCTACAGCAGGAATCAAACGATATTTTCAAGTTCTAAACACTTCCTCGGGACCTACAGAATGGATCGTGATAGATAACTCCTCCCCAGCATCCACTCAATTTTTAGATAACGCTTTTCTATCATGGAGATTTGATATAGGTAAATAGCTAAATCTAGATCTTTATTCTTAAACTGGCATGTTTCTGTGCATTAATTTTAAATATCTTTGCCTTTTCTAAAAATCAGCAATTTTATTTTTGGAACAGTAAATGTGACTGCAGTACCTAAAAGGTTGCAAGATAAATATAGCTCCCTAATTATTTTCTGGAAAAGTCTATTTGTGACTGCTTTGTAGTCTGTATCCTGTTAGTCTGCAGTGAAGGTGTCAGCATGGTGATAGCTCTGTTATCGCACACACACACACACACACACACACACACACACACACACACGGGGCTGGGAGGTCATGCCTCAATCTATTTCTAACATTTGCATGCACTTCTTGTAGAGAAATGCCCTATCGGGGACCCTATCAACAGCAAGGTATCTGAATAAAGCCAACACTGTAGCAAAAATTTCCCCTTCCCAATTTTATATGCTCTAAGAACTTCAAGAACACAGTACACTATTATTCAGCCAGGAACTACCTTACCTCTTCTTGGTGTCCACCTCTCCTTGCATTTTGTTTGTCTTTCCCTCTAGTACTGGGGATTAAATCCAAGGCCCTCATATTGAGCTATATCCCAGCCCCTTTTCTCTTTTGCTTTGAGGTAGGTTCTCACTAATCAGCCAGGGTGGGCTCAAAGTTATAATCCTACAACAGCTTCCTATTGTGTTGGGATCACAGGCCTGCACATTGGCTCACTTGTCACCCAGCTGCTGCCTCGCACCCAGTTCTCTGAGAGCCCTTATCAGCACTGCATGGGAACAGCCTTCACTGTTACCCTTGCCCAGGCTATTTGTCCCTTACTTCCCACTTTTCAGCTTCTCAGCTGAAAAAGTGATGGAAATGCCAAGGAACAGGCTTAGTAACTGCACGTGTAGAATCCAGAGTCCTTGGGAGATTAGAAATACAGTGCAGTCCTTTGGCTAATGCAAGATAAGAGCCTGTGGATGGAAGGCTCTCCTTGTATGGCTGCCTGAGAAACACCTCACGGTGCACAGCTGCTGGGCTGCACAGGATAACTGTGCAGGGTAGATCCATCAGTGGCACTCTTGTCAGCTTCAGCCACAGGTAGCAGGCCCTCCTTTCTGCTCTGGCTCTTTCCCTTGGTCCATTTCTGCTTCAGGTTCATTTTCATAGTATTAAGGCACATCATTTACATTGCCTTAGGCTATGCTTTCTAGGGGCTAAATAGGGAACCAATTGATAAGTCATTAGAAGACTTTACCTGAAACCCAGATCTTTTCAAACCAGAAGGCAAAATGAAGGAGAGGGACTTTCATGTCCAAAGTGTCAGTGGAGATGAGTGGAGCCACAGGTCCCTTACACATGGTTGTTCTGGTACATCATGGTCACTCCCTAGCCTGTGCTTACAGCCTCCACAGAGGCTAGACCTGTTCACCTCCTTTCTCCACCCCATGTGGGAGGATTGGATGAAGACTGGACACCAAGTGCCCATATCCACCCACTCTTGCCAGTGTTTCCGAAACCTAGAGTACTTGTCTACCTGAATTAGATGTGGCAATACATTCACCAAGTCAATAGGAAATCACTAATTCAGTTCTTTTTTCACTCCTTTTCAACTAGAAAACTCTAGGAGTCAACCATGGACATATTTTCAATGCAGAAGAAAAAGGAGGTTGAATATCATTTTGATCACAATAAGGTGGTATGTGCAGGCTCGAAGCCTCAATGGGGGCTGCTGTGGCCCACAGGTGCTCCATGGGCTCCTGTGCTGCTGTAGTTCTCAGAGTACCAGTGCTTGGCAGTGCAGAGAGTGGGAAGTAATTAGGTCATTTAGGGCACTGACTTCTGACAGAATTAATATGGATTTCTTGGGGGCACTAGCTAATTCTCTAATTGATGTTAGAGACTAAGACTAGACAGGCATTACCTCACCACCTTGTAATTCCAACTTCTCAGTAGGCTGAGTCTACAAGACCACAAATTTGAGGCCAGCTGCAGGTAGCTTATGGAGACCCTATCTCAAACTCAGAAGGGCCAGTGATGGGGCTCAGAGGTAGAGCACTTGCCTAACGTGCCCAAGGCTCTGGGTTCCTTCCCCAGTGCCAGAAATAAAAGGTGAGCCCAGCCCCTCCTCCTGGTCCAGCTTCCTGTGTCTCGCACAGTGTCTCCCTCACACAACGTGTCTGCCATCCTGCTGTCATCCATATAAGGTCTAATGACAATGTCATAGCCTCATCCTCCAGAACTCTGAGACAAATATGCCTCTCTTCCACATGAATTACCCTAAAGTGTATTGTTACAGTGATAGAACATGAACTAACAGAGGAGGGGTGAAGAGAAACAGGAAAGGGGTCAGAGTATGATCTTATTACCCAGTCTAGGTTTGTCCCTTTCGGCTGATCCAAATGCCTTTCACCACACTACGACTTGTTTAATTATAGTTGCCTCTTCCAAGCTCTTTTGTGATATTCCTCCATGTGTCATCTTCAATTCCAGACAAACACTGACCCACACTCTGTTATTATTGATCTTAATTTTCATTTGCACTAGTCATTCCACACAGGTAGAACCGTTCAGTGTGTGTTACTCAGCACCTGGCTTCTTGCTGCTTTTACTCTGGTGGTTCTAAGCTCCTGGTCCAGCTTCCCTTGGTCCATTTCTGCTTCAGGTTCATTTTCATAGTATTAAGGCACATCATTTACATTGCCTGAGGCTATGCTTTCTAGGGGCTAAATAGGGAACCAATTGATAAGTCATTAGAAGACTTTACCTGAAACCCAGATCTTTTCAAACCAGAAGGCAAAATGAAGGAGAGGGACTTTCATGTCCAAAGTGTCAGTGGAGATGAGTGGAGCCACAGGCCCCTTACACATGGTTGTTCTGGTTACCCATCTCACTGCAGAGTCATGCTATCTTCTTTTCATCACTGAGTACTAACCCATTGAATGGTTATTCCCAAAATTCTTTATCCATTCATTTATCAATGCATTTTCCTAGTTTAACAACAGAGCTAGGCGTATCATTGATCTCTGTGTGGGCACATGGCTTCATTTCTCTTGGGTTAGCCCCTAGGAGAGGTATGGCTAAATGAAGATTCCAAAGTGCTTGGAGGATTCAGCATTTCATCAGCAATGGGCACGAAGCCCACCCGCGCTCCGCCTGCTCCAGCCACTATAGCCAGCAGCCTCTCAGTATGGTTTCGCGTGCATTTGCCCCATGATGGAAAAGCATGCTGCAAGGGTGTTTCATCTGTAAACTGGCTACTTGTTTCTTCTTGAAGATGTGCCAGGCTTTTTTTCCACATTTTTGTTACATTATCTATGGTTTTATTGAGATGTAGGTGTTCTTTATAGATTCCGAATGGGAGTCCTGTGCCCTGAGGCACACGATGGAATACTTTCGCTGAGTCTGTGGGCACCTGTTTCATTTTCTAAATGGTTATTTAAAAAAAAAAAAGTTTGGTTTAGAAGTTAAATTTCTCCAATTTTTTTCCCTCTGGTCAAAGTTGTGCTGTTCTATCAAGGAAATCTCTGTCTAAACAAAAGTGGAGATTTGTTTCATACTTTTTTCTCAAAATTAACATCAGTATTTAAATTTGTGATATGCTTGCAGCTCCTTCTATGAGCATGGATCAGGGCTCCTCGCTTCCACATGGATGCTCGGCTGCTGAAGCTTTCCTCCACTAACCTACCCTTAGTTTTCTTTTTAATCTATTGATCTTTTAAGAAGGGATGTATATTTCACACTGTTTGTTATTTTCTCTTGACCTATATTTCTGTCTATGCACCTATGCTATACTGCTTTGATTAATATGTCTGTAAATAAACATTCAAGTCAAGTAACAGTTCACATAACTGCTCTTTACAAAGTTGTTCGACTATTTGGTCTTTTTGCATTTTTATATATATTTTTAAATAACCGCTTCAGTTTCTCTGTAAAAACATGACATGATATGATCTTATTTTATGTTGTATTTTGTTTACAAATGAATTTAGGGGAAGTTAACAATATTGAAGCTTCCAACTTACAAAAATTCTATATTCCTCCATTTATTTATATCATCTTTAATTCTTTTCAGATAATTTTCACTATAAAAATTCTGCACTTGATTCACTTTTTAATTTAATCCTATTTTAAAGGCTATTTTTAATATTTCATTTTCAAATTGTTTGTGCTAATGTATAGAACTATGAGTTTTTTTTATTTTAGGGAAGGATTACAGGGTGCTCAGGGTTTCACTACTAGATCAGAAGCATAGTGATCTGCCTGTTTACAGTATGATTGATTTTATATAGTGTTATCACATCGTATAAATTTTTGGTGTGGATATATTAATAAGAAAATTCTATTAAAATAATATGCTCCATGTCAGGCTTCTCTATTATTTTTAATGGGCAAATCTGATGTTATTCTCTTCCTCTTAATATTCTTTCATTCTCCTTTTCTTCTTCACCTTTCTTGTGTTTGCACAACCTGGAAAGCTTCAGTCCTAAGAGGGGATGGCCAGCGAAATATCTGGCCTGGAGCACAGAGTGTCAGTGCTCTACTGGGGTATCAGAGGCCACAGAACATGGGGAGAGCTGGAGCATCCCAGTTTGTGGGGGGCCTAAGGCACCACATTGAGTGAAAGTCACAGCCAAAGAAAACCAAGGAGAATGGGGAAGGAGGGTCCCATGCAAGGATCAGAGCCCGTAGGAAGTGAGGACATCACTGATGAAGCACAGCCACCTGGGTTGAAATCTGAGTTAAAAGGAAGAGGATGTTTCACCAAGCTTGGCTCAGCCTGCAGGCCAGAGTTTCCAAGGGTAAAGAGGGTGTGCATGTATGGAAGCCCAGAAGCTCAACCCTGAGAAGGTGTCAGACTAAGCAAGGGGAGAAAGAAAAAGAGGAAGAATTAAAGAACTAAGGCTAGGTTTTCTCAGCCAAAGTGCATCTACTTGGGATGAGAAAATGGATCCAAGCTGTGTCAGAAAGACATACAAGGGTGGGCACTGCACACCTCAGCACGTAGTGAGGAAGACAAAGCACATGCACCAGAAGGCAGGAGCCCATGCCCAAGTGAGGCTCAAGGTGCAGAGTCAGGACCTGGGCAAGGGAGGAAAGCCTACAGGAAACACAGGTGGTGGCAGCAAGAAGAGGTTGGCTGTGTAATATGGGATTGATTGAATAAATAAGTACATGGGGCATAATGAAGACTAGTTTCAGTCGCAAATGAGAGCTACATGAAAATGGAAAATAATTCCTATGGTATGAGATTGCAATGGAATGTATTAGTGTAATACTTTCAAAACATATTCATAAGGTGCGGGGGCTAGAGATTGGATCCCTAGGACTGCGGTGCCAGCTGCTCCCAGGGACGTGCTGAGATGGCAATTGAGACTGGATGTGGTGGCATGCACCTGTAATCCCAGCTCTTGGGAAGTTATAAACAGGTGGATCACTATGAGTTCAATCTAGCAGTGAGACCCTGAACACCCTGTAGACTCTTCCCTAAGATATAGGGAAAAAAAAACATACTCATAAATATACTGTATACATACAAACAAACTCACACGCACGCGCTCATGTGTGCACGTGTGTGTGTGTGTGTGTGTGTGTGTGTGTGTGTGTGTGTGTGTGTGGTTGCCCTTTGCTGTCAAGGTATTGGCTTTTGGACCCTGACAGGTGCCAAAAATCTCTAGATACTGAACTTCTTCATATGAAAAGATTAGTATTTGACAACCATTGTTGAATTTCTATCATTTTGTATTGTTACTAATGGGGATTTTAAAAATATCTTTTATTCTTTAAAAAACAAATTTTATTATTTGAAACATCCTATATACATTCTATATATACTTCAAATCATTTCTAGATTACTTAATATCTAATATAATGTAAGGGTGATGTAAATGGCTGATACGCCATAAGGTTTAACAGAAAATGATAAAAACAAAACGTTTGGTGTAAGTCAATCTTTAAAACTATTTTAATATAAAATAATAATGATCAGAGCTGAAATTAGTGAGAAAATAAAAGATTAATATGAACAATCAGTGAGAGTGTTGTCTCTTTGAAAATATAAACATCTGCTGAGTTTAGGCACCTAAATTGGTTTAATGACAATGGAGTGCCCATCTTTGACAGGTCTAGACAAGAAAAGGGGGTATACAAGGGAAGAACCATGATGTGTGTGTATAAACAGTACAGTTAGGATAAATATGCCATGCTTCTGCATAATTCTATGAGAAGCAAGATTTGCACTAATGGTGGTTGGACAAGATATTATGTCGGCTTCTAGTACTATGGACAACCACTAGGAAGGTAACAAGGTAGAAAGTATTAATTATTTAACCTGTGATATAATTCAGCTATAAAAAACTAAGATAAGTATGCAGCTACACTCTCTTAACTCACTGATTAGAGACATCTTCTCTAATAATGTCTGTAAGTATAATATCATGTATGCACCTTGTATGATACCAAAACATTACAAAAACAGTTTGCAATGTATTAATTTATTGAATCTGTCCTGTTAATTTGTCTTGAAACTATCTCACTGGTATTTGTTCTTCAATAAAAACAAATAAATAAATAAAATGAATAAAGTGCAGTAACATGTTAAAAAAAAAGAAAAGATAAACATCATAAATAAACCCTTAGCCAAAACAAAGCAAAGAATGAAGCAACTCTAACAAGATTACAGCTAAAAAGGGGATAGTACAACAAACACCCTTGAAACTGAGAGGGCCACTGGGAACTATTTTGAAAACACGGTGCAATAAATTGATAAATCTAGAAGAAACGCATACATTCTTAGACAAATATGACCCACAAAAATTGAATCAAAAAGATTAAAAAAAAAAAACACTAACAATAAGCAATGAAAACAGTGACTTGAGTGTGCCTAGGAATCTATTCATTTCTTCTGTATTTTCTTTATAATATAGGTTCTCATTGTAGGTATTAATGATCTCCTGGATTTCTGTAGAATCTCATGATTTTCCCCCTCTTATTCCTAATTTCTTGACTGTGTTTTTCCTTGCCTGTTTTTGATGAGGATGGCTAATGGTTTATCAATTTTATTTATTCATTCAAAGAACCAACTTTTTGATTAACTGATTCTCTGTACTGCTTTCTTAGTTGCTACTGCATTGATTTCTGCTCTCTCATCTTTATAATTTCTTCCTTTACATAAGCTTTGGATTTCATTTGTTCTTCTTTCTTCTAGAAGTTTAATGTTTCACATTAGGTTGTTTGTTTGAGCTCAGTCTGTTTTTCTCATGTGTGAGTTCATTGCTATATATTTCCCTCATAAGATGCTTTCATTGTGTTCCGTAAGTTCCAGTACGTTGTATCAGCATTATTGTTTAATTGTATATACTGTTTAATTTTATCTTTAATTTCCCCCGTGACCCATTGGTGGTTCAGAGGGTGTTGGTTAATTTCCATATGTTAATGTAGCTTTTCTTATTTCCTTTGTCATTGATTTCCACTTTCACTGAGCACGGTATGATTTCAATTTCTCTTCATTTACTTAAAAGTTTTGTAAGCTGATATGTGGTATGCTTGTGAGACTGTGTCTTGGCAGTTGAGAAGCATGTGTAGTCCGATATTTGGAGGTAAAATACTCTAGACGTCTATGAAGTCCACTTGTTCACAGTCTTGATTTAATTCTAGTATTTCTTCGTTGATTTTTTTTGTCTAGTTGCTCTAACTATTTGTGAAAGTTGGAGTATCAAGCTTCCCCAGTACAATTTTTATTACTGCTTACTTGGTTAATTCATATTTGTTAATATTTGTTGTATGTAGCTGGGTGTGTCAGTGTTTATGACTGTAATCTCTTTCTTCTTGGAATTTTCCCTTAACAAGTATGTATGATGTTCTATGTCTCTTTTGATGAGCTTTGGCTTAAAGTTCACACTATCCGCAAGTGCTCTTCTGTGGATCCTGTTGCATGAAGTTTTGTCTGTCACCTTCTGACTTTTAGTCTATGCATTTCTTTTGGGGTTCAATGTGATTCTTGAATGCAGCACATTGTTGGGCCTTGATTCTGGATCCATTCTGTCCATCTGCTTCTTTGATTGTTAAGTTGAGACCATTTATGCTTCAAAGCCTCAGTCTAAAATCAGGCATCTGAGATGAATACACATTTCCCAGGTGAAGAAATACAAATGGCAATTAAATACTTGAACAAATGTTCAACATCATTGGTCATTCCAGACACAAAAATTTTATATTATTTTTATTTTTTGTCCATTTAGTACAGAGTCTACAGGGTCTCACTGTACAGACTGTACTCAGAGTGATCCTCATGTTTTCAGCCTCCCGAGCACTGGACTTACAGGTACGTGCTACCACGCCCAGTCTCAGTTGCCATGTCGGTGTGCCGCAGGGCAGAGCCAGCACCCCAGTCCCTGCACTCTGCCCAGGCAGGCACTTTACTCCGCTGAGCTATCTGATTGACTCTAAGAGGTACAAATTTTAAAAACACAGAGATTTTATCTCATTCCAGAAAGAATGGCTCCTGTGAAAAAATCAGCTTATAACAAATGCTGGCAGGGCTGTGGGGAAAAAGAGCTGGTGGGAGTGCAGACTGGTGCAAGCACTGTGGAAATCAATGTGGAGATTCCTCAGAAAATGAGGGTTCGAGGTCCCATTCAACCCAGAAAATGTAAAAATATCATACTATAATAATATATGTGCACCCATGTTTAAGCAGCACAACTTGTAAGAGCTAAATCTTGGAAATAACCCAAATGCTCATCAACTGAGGGTGAAAAGATGTGGCTTTTTAATATAATGGAGCACCAATGAGCTATAAAGAAGATGAGATGGAGACCTTGATAGGTAAATGGACACAACTTGAAGCCATACTCTGAAGTGAAATAAATCAGATCCACATGTGTACACATCATACTGTGTCACTAATGTGAGAAACTGAATGAGTAAATAAGATACAGAATGTCCAACAGATATTGTGAATTGTGGGGAAACTGTTCAAAAGAAAAGAAAACTGTGATAGGTGAAAATGGAAAGAAAGGGAAAAGAGAAAACATATTTATACGCAAGATAGTTAAGATAGTTATACAGCTAATTTCTCTTAGTTCATTGAAAAGAAAGGTTTGTGCTAATATTCTTTGTACCTATATTTTGTACTCTGAATAACTACTACAAAGACAGCAATATGCAATGTATCAATATTGTAGCTCTCTTACTAACATGAAACTATTTTATTGTTATTTTTATTTTTGAAAATGTTTCATTGTTATTTTAACTTATTTTGCTCTTTAAAATTAAAGTACATGCATACATATATACATACATACATATAAACCAATTTAAAAAAAAACAGCAATGAAAAGCCTGCTAAACAGAAAACCCAAGACTAGGATGAATTTACTGGTGAGGTTTCTTAGACATTTAAAGAACTAAAATACTTTTTCTCAACTATTTCATAAATGTAAAGGAAAGGAGAAGGTCTAACTAAATTCATTCTATGGAACCAGTATCACCCTGATACAAAAAAAGCAGATAAAATTTAAAATTCCTACAGACCAATATCCTTGATGAACACAGATGCAAATATCCTCAATAGTTTT
>PVKA01030341.1:0-27399 GCA_004027165.1 Ctenomys sociabilis
AAAAAAAAAAAAAGAAAGACCTGAGAAGGCCTTAAGTTAATAGCTCAGACTGACCCTGGGCAGAAGACAACCCATGAAAAACTCAAAACAACAACAAAAACTCAGTAAACCCTAAGGAAAGGGGAGAATCTGGTTTGTAAATTTACAATTAGACTCAAAGTTTTAGTTTACAACAACACATTATAAAGTATACAATGAATCAAGAAAGGACGGGCTAGTCAAATGAAAAAAATAAATAAATCTAGAGAATGCAACCCTAAGAAAGACCAGACTTTAAAACTACTGTTATAGGGCCAGGGAGATAGCTCAGAGGCACAAGTACCTTTCTGGCATGTGCAAGGTCCTGAGTTTGATCCCTGGTACCAGAAAAAATAAAAATAAAAAATGCTACTGTTATAAAGATGTTCAGAGAATTGCTGGGCTTGGCAACACATGTCTATAATCCCAGCACTTGGGAAGCTGAGGCAGAAAGATCACTATGAGTCTAAAGCCTTGCACCACACAGTAAGACTAGAAAATAAATTTTAATTTTAAAAAGATGCTCAGAGAACTAATACAAGATATGTTCGAAGTCAAAATAATTTATTAAAAAGAAAAAATATATAAACATATGTAAAAACCAAATAAAGGGCTAAGGCTCAGCAACACAAGCAACTTCCTGGCAAGTGCAAGGTCCTGAGTTTGATACTGAATACCATGTGCCCTGCCGGCCCACACCCGAGCTGGCCACTGAAACGGGGCGTAATAGCACAAGCCTGTAATCCCAATGCTGAGGAGGCTGAGACAGAAGGATCACTATTGGTCCAAGTTGCAATAGTGAGGCTCTGTACCAAATAAATATTTTTTAAAAATTTAAAAATAGAAATTCTGGAATAGAAAAGTACAACAAATTAAAATTCAGGAGAGGAATCAAAAAGCAGATTTGAGAAGGAGGAAGATAGAATCATTAAGCTTGAAATATAAGGCAACTGAAATGATAAAGTGTGAGAAAAAGCTGACGGGACATCATCAAGTGGACCAAAATGAGAGCCTCATAAGGAGGAGGAGGAGAAAGAAACAGAGAGGTTATGTGAAGACATAGCCCTAAATTTACCAAATTTGATGAAAGACTTGCCATAAATATTGAAGCAGCTTACTAAACTCCTTCTAGGGCTGGGGAGATGGCTTAAGTGCCTACGTGGCAAGCACAAGGTCCTGAATTCAATCCCCAGTACCAGAAAAAAAACAAAAAACAAAAAACAAAAAAAAAAAAAAAACTAAGTGCCTGCCTGAACTCCTTCTAAGATATAATCAAAGTGACCCAAACTTGAGCCAGGTGCAGTGATGCTCAAGCTGAGGTGGGAGAATCACTTGAGCCAGGAGTTCAAGACCAGCCACCACAGACTACTAGAAGTACCAGAAAGAGAGGGCAGGAGGGAGGGATAGAGGCAGAGGAAGAACAGATTTAATGTTCAAGCAAAGCATGTTATACATACAATGGAATATTTAGCCTTAAAATTGAGGAAAATTTTGAAATACACTATAAAATGGATGAAACCTGAGGGGGGTACCTAGTTGCTAGTTCAGTGGGTCCTATAGTGTGCTCTCAAGCTTCAAGTCTAGCTAAAAAAACTATATGCTAAGTGAAATATGCCATTCAAAAAATGTGTAGTTGCATTTATATGAGGCAACTACAGTAATAAAATTCATAATTAGAAGGGAGCTAAAGGAAGGGAAGAACTGAGACTTGTTTAACTAGTACAGTGTTTCAGTCTTAGAAAGTGAAGAGTTCTGGAGATGAACTGGGGCAATGGTTACACAACAACATGAATGGACTTAAGAGTACTGAACTTTACACTTAAAAATAGCATAGTGCCTTGGTTATTTTTTTCTCATTGCTGCTATAAAATACCCAACATCCAAAGTTAAAAGGGAAAAACACAACAACAAAAACAAAGTTAAAGGGGGAAAGATTTATTTAGCTCACCATTTATGGAGATTTCAGTCCATAAATGGCTAGCTTAAGGCAGGGTGGCTTGATGAGAATCACAGAGGAAAAAAAAGTTCATGGCAGCAGAAGACAGCAAAAGCAAGCAAGGGAAGGGGAAACAACTCTTTCTGACCCTGATATTACATGCAGGTTTACCTGCCCTAGGTTGGGTGTACCATTCACACACTTAATCCTGCCCAAAACTATACCAAACCAATCAGTGTACTAACTTCCTGATGACACATTCTTAATCCTAGTATTACACACTCCAGATCCAGTCACGTCTGAAAAAGCCCTAGGCCCACATGAGGCTTTGTAGGGATATCTCAATACAAACCATAACACATAGCCATGCACGGTGGCACATGCCTGTAATCCCAACATTCAGGAGGCTGAGACATGAGGATCTCTCTGAGTCGTAGGCCAGCCTGAACTGCACAGTGAGATACTCTCATTAAAAAAAAAAAGTTAATATGGCAACAAATTGTGTCACATAAAAATAAATTTAGATTTGTTTTATTAGACTTTAAAAAATTGGGCTGGCCAAATAGCTCAGCAGATTAAAGCACCTGCAGGCAGGTGCAGGGGCCAGGGATTCAATCCATGTCGGACCCACCCCCAGGGAGAGCTGAGACAGCAATTGAGACTGGGTGTGGTGGGGTGCACCTCTAACTCCAGCTCTTGGGAGGCTGTAAACAGGCAGATCACTATGAATCCAATCTACTAGTGAGATCCTGGACACCCTGTAGATCCTTCTCTAAAACACAAAAAAGAGATTCAAAAAAATTGTAACGTATAATTACCATAACAACAAAACTATGGAGAATGTTATTAGAATAGATCCATAAATTGTACAACAATTAACAATGAATCATTTTCATGGCCCCAGTTGTTAGAGAAAGTTTCCCTGAAGACATGATTGTTTTTCTTTTCAGTACCCAGGATCTGGACCTTGCACTTGCCAAGCACTTATATCACTGAGCTATGTCCCTGGCCCAAAGACATAATATTCAAACTGGAATCTAAAGAGCAGCTTCCCAGTTAAGCAAAAAAGGGGAAAAGATATTTGAAATGAGAGAAAAAAATATGCACCCAATAGTAAAAGATCCACTTCATCACACAGTTCAAGAAAGACTATGTACACTAAGCTCAAAGGAATTACAAATTCAGCAACAAAACAATCTTCACAATGAACTCAGTGTGGATTTTAATCTTTGATCATTTCTTTCTTTCTTTTTTTTTTTTGCAGTACCAGGGAATCAAATTCCAGATCTTGCACGTGCAAGGCAAGGCAGGCACTTACGCCCTGAGCTATCTCCGCAGCCCTGATCATTTTCTCTGCAATTAATCTGAAAATAAGTTTAGTTTCTATAGTTTCATAAGATGGATAAATTTTAAAATTATCTGTGTGTGTGTGTTATATTACTAAACTACGTCCCCAGGCAATAATATTTTTTAGAGGTTCTACATTTAGAATTCAAATAACTAAGTCAAAATAGAACTTTCTGTAGCAATCCCAAGGAATGGGAAGAATGCTTGAAATGTGGTTCTAGTTTACTGCAATAAGCATAAAGAACACATTTTCAGAAAAGTTAACCAGGAGTCACAAGGGGGAAAATTTCCAAGTAGAAATTCAAAAGTACTTTGTATGTATGTTGAACTGAGAAAACATGGAGAACTAGTAAAAGGTTTCATTTTGGGTTGGTATTTAGAATTCTGAGTTCTCTCCATTCAGGCAAAGAATCAGGCAACCATTAAAACACAATGTATCCTGTCAGAGTCAACCATTCAACCAGTGTTTGATTAAGTTGAATCACAATCCCACCTAGAAAAGCTGAAGGAATGTACACATAGAAGCAAAGAAAAGGTGTATGTGTCCAATATACACCTCTATGTATATCCTTGATATAGACAGAAATAATTTGATTTTTCTTTCCCACGTGCTAGACATTTCTTTCCCATAGCTGCATCTTTGGAAAGGAGCTTTCAAACAACAGCCTAAAATAACTTTGCTAATCAATGAGAAATAAAACATGAAAACTATAAAGAGAAACAAGTAGGCTGAATACCAAAGAACTCTAAAGGACAGTTTAAGAAAGTTGACTTTAAGAGCTGGGAAGATAGCTCAGTGGAATAAGCGCTTCCCTGGCAAGTGCAAGGTCCTGAGTTCAATCCCCAGTTCCGCAAAAAGAAAAAAAAAACAAAGAAAATTGACTTTAAATTGGCTATAAGACAAATTTCAGTCTGTATTTTATATAAATTTGGTCCCAAAATAATGGGTTTATCAAATCCATTCCTTTGATAATCATTTGTCAAGATACCACTTATACCACTCAGTTCTGGTCTTAGCAATAGGACCAAAAGCCCCTGTTCTCTCACACCTTATATTAAATTGGGGCAGAAAGATAACCATAAATATAAATGAGGCACATGTTAAGTAACAATAGGGTCAGTGAAGCACATGCAGAGTACAGGGGCCTGTAATTTTAGTAATCACTGACTGTACAATATCAAAATGAGTTCTATAGCAGTAGATGTAGCTCTGTGGTAGAGTGTACAAGGCCCTGAGTTCAATCCCCAGTACACCCCCCCAAAACAGAGCTCAAAAGTGCATCACTTGTTCTATAAATAGAGAAAGAACTGAAAGATTAAATAATCTTTCCTTGAACCAGACACGGTGGTGCACGCCAATAGTCTCAGTACTTGGGTGGCTGAGGCAGGAGGAACATTGTGAGTTTGAAACAGGCCTGGGCTATAAAATGAGCCTCAAAGCCAGCCTGAACTGCATAGAGCAACCCTGTCTCAAAAAATAAATAAATAAAACAATCTTCCCTTTTTTGCAAAGGTGGAGAGTAGCAGAGTTTGAACTTAGGGCCTTTGAAATCATCCGCATCCCCAATCTAAAATTAACTTTTTTAGAAAAAGTTTAATTATATGTTTATAGTACATAATAGTTACATTCAAGTCACTAGTCAATCCAGTCTGGGCTTTAATTTGTAAGCTTCCTGATGTAGCCTCGCAGAATACAGATGTAAGCATACGCCACCAGGCCTGGCTCTTAAATTAGTGCCTTATTATTTTATACTTTCAAAATGAGTTTGTGAAATTGCAGCAGAAGCTTACTCCACTTAGCTGTATCCTCAGCCCTATTAAATTGCTCTTGGGCTTCATGATCTAGAATGAGAAGTTACTGTGCTCACAGGGAAAAATTTTGGCAGTATCATCTCATTATCATAATCCAGGAGGTGCTACTAGAAACCAGTTGGTAGAGGCAGAGCTCTCACAATAATCATCTGGCCCAAGTATCCAGTGTTGAGGTTGAGAAACTCTAGTAAAACACCGAGGAGAACCTATAGCATGGTATTTTTAAGTCAAAATATGTTAATATAGCATTTTTTCTAACCTAAAAACCTCAATTTTCAGGTTTAATTGCCATGTTGGCTTGCTGTGACAAATAAATTGGCTTTGGCTACAGTTTGGCTCTTGATCTCTGAAAGACCATCACTGATCTCGAGATACAACAGATAATCATGAGAATGTGGTGAGCTCTTCATTATAAATGTTGTGCATCACCATAGTCAGAACAGGAAGAAAGTGAAACAGCACGAAGTATTTTCACTTTGCCTACAAAGAATAAAGACAGAAGTCCACAGAACATCTTGAACACAGGGATGGGACACATTAGCAGGCAGCCTCCCCAAGAATTTGCAGCACCCTAGATGCTGTGCTTATCCTATATTGGCATCAAATTTTGGTTTCCATGCTTTAAACTTTATATATATATATATAACCACATTGTACAATTTCACAGGGGAATGAAACCCTAACCTGAAATATAACCTGGGATAAATTCATGTTCTCTAAAACTGAAGAATTAATTTTAAGAACAATTGAGGTTAAAAGCAGAATATACTTATTGGGGGAAAGAAAGTTTCTGTCCAAGACAGGGACAAAAGGGAAACAAGTGGGATGCAAAGGAATGTCTTGGTAGGGATTTTTATAGTGTAAAACCATGTGATGAGGCAGGTCTAAGATGGGAAACATGGGAACTCCCACATGAGGTGGAACAAAACTACAGTCAACCAATAAGATTACAAGTACACTTGCTCAGATAAAATTAATTAAATCAGGATCAAATGGGAGTCACTTAGCAAGCAGACATACATACAGAATACAGAACAGGTGCTTTTTCTGTAGGGGGTTGGGTTAGTGACTCAGGCTTTTTTTAAAAAAAAAAGTACTAGAGAACTTTTAAAAATATCAATCTCTGATTTTTATCTTTAAGGAGGTTTGCATCTGTTTGATCTTTTGGCTTGAGGTCTGGCCCACAGCTGGAGGTGTCTGCCTCTCCCACCATTGCAAAGCATCTTGTCTTCCATACTAGCTCCTTATGAGGGCTAGTAGTCTTGTCTGACTGCCTATATTTCTATCTAACCCAACTGCCTACAACAATATTGTCTTCTGCAATAAATTTAGGTCCAAACGATGTGATTCAGTGGAAAGCACATTAATCAGAACTCATCTCAGACTCAGTTAAGTTGAATGGGGAGAGAGGATACTTGGGACTAGTCTGGGAGGCTCCTCTGGTGAATGAAGACAAAAGGTCTACTGGTCTCTTAGTTCCTATGTAGCACTACATGGTTATACAGTTCATCTGACTTCAGAAAAATCCCACAATCTGTTTCATCCTTACATATGTAGGTCTCATGCCTGAAACAGTTTCTTTTTCCTTCTCATGTTCTAAAATTGTATTTATGTCTTTTTAACGTAAAAAAAATTACGGTTAAATTTACATACAGCAAAAAGCAGTTCATAGATATCTGTATGTGGTAGGTTCTGTGCAGCCACCACCGCTCTCGGGAGAGGGACCACTGCTGCTCAAGCTGCCCTGGAAGTGTCCCTGCAGTAACCTGTAGGGCCATACTTCCGTCCCAGCACTCTGTCCCGGACCACCAGCCTATGGCCGGTTGGCCCAAACTGGGCAAGGCCGGCTTCAGACTGTGGAATTAGAGCCTGGGGCCAGCCTGGGTAGGCAGCAGGCCCCGCTGGGAAGGAAGGGCGCCCCCCACCCGGCTGCCTCAAGCCCAGTTCCGAGCTGCACCGCGCAGAGCTCTGTCACTCCAAAGGCCCGGCCAGGGGGGCGGCGCAGCCAGGGAGGGCAGCGGCCCCAGAAACAGCCCGTCCGGCCTTCTCCGGCAGACCCGCCCCGCCTCGGCCGCCTCGCCTCATCGCTGCCCAGAACAGAAAGCGAGAAACAAACGAAAGCCTGACGACAGACCAAAGACCTTAGAGAAAAGAGTCACAGCACGAGGAGTCCAGGCCTCACTCACCAGAAGCGCGTGCGCAGTCACGGGCCAGCCCGGAAACGCGGAAATGCGAGTGCGCAGGCGCACGACCGTGTGGCGTAGCCCGGCGCCCCACTGTGAACCGCGGGGGCCGCGTTTTCTCCAGGACTGGGCTGATGCTCCACTGGTGTGAGCGCTAGGGCCCCTCTGGGAGTGGGGCTACTCTAGGGCAAGGGCTAGGTCTCCCGTTGGATAGGGCTGGGGCGCCTCCAGTTCTGGAGGGGCAGGGCTGGGGGTAAGGCTCAGTTACCAGGTTATGGGGTGCGGGAGTCTCGTAGGTTCGTTCTGTCTGCGACAAATACTTGAACAAAACAAATTAAACGGTGGCAGACTTTCACATTTAGTAAAGGTAAGAAAATACAGACTCTGCAAAATGACTTTGAGCCAAGGAAAAATGGGGGAAAAGGAGGGAAAAAAACCATGTGAAGAGACAGGAGAGTGAAGGCTTGATGGTGACTGGCCCTTTAATTTCCCATTCTGGCATCACCTCCAGGTCATCCTACCAACCTGTTTGAATTCTTGTGAGACGTCCTTGTGCAGGGCTTTTGAGTGTTGTTCTGTGCATGTGTTCTGAGATGAGATCACACCTCCTTTGCCATCCAGTGTTGGCCCTAACCTACCTCCCTGCTTCATTTTCCCTGAGACACAAATCCCCATAATTATCTATGTGGTGTGGCAGGGGGTCTGTGTCATCTCTAAGCTTCTTCAAGGTGGAAATGTAGCCCGTACCTACAGGGATTTATATGTTCTCCAACTACCTTGAAGTATTGTGGTTCACTGGCTGGGCTGAAGAGGGAAAAAAAAAAAAAAAAAAAAAAAAAACTTTTAGAAGACAATGAAAAAAATAATCAGTAACTATTCCACTGTCTGTTTGATGGTGCGTGAGTAAAGTGTAATTGTCAGTTCTCCCCAGGGTGTGTCCCTCTTCCTGTACAGGTTTTTAAAAAGGGGGGTGACTTAGGCTTTCCAGGGTTATTGGAAATTGTAGACATGGAGTGGTCAAACATGTGAAAATTCAAGAGATCATTTCCCAGGTAGCATCTCTTCCCTTATGGAAAGAGTTGTAGGTTTTTATAGCCTTCCATGGTGTCCCTTGAGTAGGATCAGTTTGTTTTCTAAATGTCACCAGAGTCCCATCTTAATTCTTTCTTCTAAGAGTCATTTATCTTCTTTGAGGCTACAAATGGTTCTAATGGTTTATCTGGAGCTGGGAATAAGGCTAATGTGTTGAGGGGCTGTAAAACTGACCCTTCTGTTTCCTTATCAGCCTTCTGATTTTCCTTTTTAAAATTAATTTATTTATTTGATACAGGGGCTCATTACATAGTTCAGGCTCTTAATAATCTTCCTGTCTCAGCCTCCCCAGTGTTGGGATTACAGGCATGCACTACCACACCTGGTTCCAGGGCCAGCATGGCATGTGGTATCAAGGATTGAACCCAGGTCCTTGCACTTGATAAGCAGGCGCTTAGACTGCCAAGCCATCTCCCCAGCCCCTAGCCTTCTGATTTTTCTAAGAGATTTGAGACATGTATCTTTGGTGCCATATATAGTGCATAATGGCAGCCTACTTGAGAAAATGGACTGCATCTAGGAGCTACACAATTCCTGATTGTTAGAAAGCCCCTTTCCATAGTGCTACATGTGAATGTAACATCAGAAAAGCATATTTGATATCTGTATAGATATACTATTTAGCTTTTTGCCTTTTCCTATTATGCATACCCCAGTAAGAGCTACTAGCTCAGGCTTTTGGGGGAAAGGGGAGGAGTTTGGCTTCAATGACCAGTCCTGAATTGACACCTGCATAACCAGCCTTTTGATGCCCTACTTGAACAAAGTCACTCTTACCAGTGAACCACACAGCAGGATCCTGAAGGAGCAGGTCATTGATGTTCTGTTTTTATAGGTCTTGGAGATCACTTGTTCACCATAGTGGCTAAGCTCAGGATGTGTAAGCATCAAAGAGGCAGAATTAAGAGTAGTGCAAGTTTTTATCATAACCTCAGTGGCGTCTAAGAGCATGGCCTGATGCTTGTTTTCCTCTTAATCATAGGAGATTGGCCTTTAGTTTCAAGAATTATCCAGTCCTGATGAACTTCTAGTTTTTGTCCTACAGTTTTGCAGCTTTTCCTGTTAGCATAGCTGTAGTTGCTACTGCTGTCAGGCAGAGTGGTCTTCCAGCACCAACTTACTCCTCTTTTTGTAAAAGTCACTTGCTGGAGTTTTTGTGCCAGCCTTTAGGTCAAGACACCTAAAGCAATTCCTCTCTTTTCTAACATGTAGAAAAAGGGTTTTCTTAAATAAAGTGTTTAGTGCTGGAGCCTGAGTAATAGCATATTTTATTTCTCTAAGGCATTGTCAGTCATGTTCATTATAGGGGCACCAATATATGGTGTTTGATTGCCTCATATAAAGGCTTTACTGTTAGTCCAGATCTGGTAGAAGGCAATCATTTCCAGGAAGGAATGAAGGTGTTGCTTGGTGGCAGGAAACCCAAGATCACAGTTTCCCTGAATCTAGTCCCAAGACAGCTGTCATTCCTCAGGTATAAGAATGTATCCTAGATACTGAATTTTCTGGAGTGCTATATGAGCCTTTCTTGAAACTTTATATCTTTCTTAGCTAGAAAATTAAGGGTTTGGGTAGTCTCCTATTTGGATAATATCTGAATTGAACTGCAAATTAGAATATCATCTAAATACTATAGGTTGTTTCCCTGTCTAACGTATAGTTTCCTTAAATGTTTTTCTAGTGTCCCAGCAAAAACATCAGGGCTGGGCCAGCCAAATAGCTCAGCAGATTAAAGCAGGTAGCTCAGGAGCTAGGGGTTCGATTCCCCAGGCTTGCCCTGTCTGAGACAGGGTCTTCCTATGCAATTCTGACTGGCCTTGAGCTCACTTTATAGCCCAGGTTGGTCTTGAACTCACAATCCTCCTACCTCAGCCTCTTGAGTGCTGGGATTACTGGCACAGACCACTACACCCAGTTGATCCTATGTTTTTTTGAAAATGAACAAAATCATTCCATAAAGTAATCAGCCAGCCAAAGGCATCAGTCATAAACCACTTGGTTGCAGTTTTGGATAGCATCATTTTTTAAAAAATGTTCTTTGAAAAACAAATTTTTTAAATTTGGGACTTTAAAAATTATCTGTTGCTCTCAAATGACAGACAAGCTTTGCTGATGGCTTTACCTTTAGTAATGGGAGAAGAAACAAAACTTCAAAACACTACACTTACTTTTCTGTGCTTAAGAGTAGAATCAGGCCTTATCTAAGAAAAATAATATTCAAAGTAAATTCAGATTAAAAATATATTAAAATGCACTATTAAAAATAACTTCACTGTATGTTTTATAAGATTTAAAGTTGAGGGAAGGGTGAAAATCTAACTAGCACACAGCAAAATGTTAATTTTCCACTTCCCTTTAAGATTAAAAAAAATGTTACTACTTACTAAAAATTATATGCCAAACAAACCTAATGACTTTGAAAATGTTTTGAAAATGTAGGATAAGTACTAAAGAACATAAACAGAATTTTGATTTTTCTTCTGAATGCTAGATGTTCTAAGGCTTGTGGGGGTTCTTTCAGATAGTATAAATCTTGATTTCACTGATACATCTTTCAGTTGTTTTAGACAGTATAATGTTCTCAGTGTCAGTCATCCTATGATGGTAAATGAAATAGCACCAAAAGCAATTATGTTTCATAAAAAAGTCTATAGATACTACCCATGAACAAATCACACATGGTCCAAACAAAAATGTAATAAAATATTTAGTGAAAAGACACATTCCAACTCCCATGTATGGATCTTAAAAATACAAATAAAATTTTATCAGTTTGATATTCAGCTTGTAAGTGGATCAATAAACATCCTAATTTCCTAAAATGATATTATTGCAGCATCTCTTGGAAAGTTTAATGCAAATTTATACCTTTATTAGTTATGTTAATAGAGGTAAATATTTAAATAGTACACTCATCCCTGGGTCTCTTGAAAAAACTGCAAAGTCTTAGTGTAAGTTTCAAATTTTAATATTTATAAATTTAAAAAATTTTACATGCACTGAATTGTAGCAGTGCTAACATTTTGTGACCATTAAACCACAAACTCACTGTGTAGAGCTTCTTTCTTTGTACAGAGAATCAAATCACAATACCAATATTTGCAATCTGTCATAGTAATTTTGTGGTAGAAGACTACACACCAGGCAGCCTGGGCTCACAGCACACTTGAGGTCAGATCCCCAGCAGGTACATAGTGCAGATATGGTGCTGAGCTTCAAACTAGGAATATCAGCTGTGAGTACACACCCAACAGCGCCAAACAGCTGACAGGCCTAAGAACGCAGACCGGAGAGGTCCAAGAACAGACTTAGAAGGCTTGGGCCAGCCACATGGGTGAAGGCGAGACAGTACTCCGTATGAGCCTCACCGAAGGTGGAATACACAAGCCACACCTCCAGGTTCATGCCAGCGATCACCACAGAGCTGGTTCAGAATGCTCAGTCTTCACAAAGACTTCCACATAAGAGCGCCACAGGCCAGAAACAGATTTTTTTCACTGAAGTCCTCTTTAAAATAGAAATGGATGCCCACTATTAAGCTTCTATCTTTACCTGAACCAAATATATTCTTTGGTTAAATATGTCATGGGTTCCCATTATAATCATGAGTCATATATCACATTATTTACAACTAAATTGAAATGTTTAAAGTTCAACTTGAACCATGGCACTTCTAATGAATTTAAGCTCTGCAATATGCCTAATTTGGAATTTTTGAGTTTTAGAAAAAAATTTATAGAGTTCTTAAATGCAGTTATTCAGAATAGTTAAAGTCTGAGAATTCACTTACATTTAAAAATAATTTAAAACATTATTATTATATCTTCAAATCATCTATGTTGTTTTGTAAAAAATTTTACAGAAACTTGTTGAAACCTCATATTCAAAACAGTTTCTTGTTCTCTGGCTTAAAAACAAAACAAAACCTATGAAGTACTGAGGTTCCTTCTGTCTTAAAAGGTTAATATTTTATTCAGGAACCAACTGATAATGACAATTACCCGTCAGAAACTATCAACTTAGTAAGTTCCAATAACAACCACCTCTAGGACAGAGGTGGCAAAAAAAACACAGTAAAATTGTAACAGAGAAAAACAGTATTTTCAGGATTGAATCAACATTGTACACCAGGAGACTCAAACTTGAAATTCTTGAAGCTGACAGCTAGTTTCCTTCAACATTTGAGAAGTTCACAGAAGAATTAACAGAAATGGGAAACTTGGTAATGTCAGAACAATAAAGACTTGATATTTTTGATAAAAAAAAAAGTCCAACCATTAAGGGGAGAGTTAAACAATGCTAATAAAGGGGTAAATTATATAGATACATGGTTTTGAAATGAATTGTGAAAAAATACTAACCATCTCATCTGAACAGAGTAATGTAACATAGTTAGGTACAGAATTCATAAGGTTGAATTCTTGAAATTAGCTTAAAGAATTGCAAAGTTTGTTTACATAAAATGAAACATTGTACATCAGTCTAAAACCCAATGCAGCAGTATTAACAGGTTGCTGTCTGCCAAAAGTAAGAGGCAGTGTAGCAAAGGACACTGTTTAAACATGGTCATGTACATTTTGCTATATAGGCAGTCATTTATCCAGCAACAGGACTCTAAAATCAAACCAACCCTTTTAACAGATACAAGAACACAGTTATAGTTGCTGTTGCATTAACACAAACTGAGTATACAAAGTCTTTACTAATTACACATTGGGAAACAAATGGATCAAGGAACATAAAATGAGACATAAATAAAAAATGCATGGTAAACCAGAGGTAAAAATACTGTGAACAACAGAAAGTTTAAAAATCAAATACCTGACAGTGTCCCTTTAGAATATATAAAAAAGGCCACAAATAATGTTTTTAAAAAATCTTTTAACAACAGTCAGTTTAAACTGGAAAAACCAATTCTTTAGAATCATGCCAGTGTTCTCAAAATTCACTGGGCTAAAGTTAATGAAAATAAAAAAATCTGAAGAGCTAATAACATAGCTATAGACAAAACTGGATAAAATAAAAGAAGACTCAAATAACCAATCAGGCAAAATTATGAACACCCTGAAGAACCTAGATGGTACAATTAAGTGGCACCTCATTACAATGTGGTAACCTCTCCTCTTCCCACTAGTTTGCCACTAATTGACATTCTAGTGATCTCTTCAGCATTATTTGGTCCAATCTGAAGTAAATATTGTCTTCAGTAAAACTGGTTTAACAAAATTTCAGTACTGTAACAGGATCTGGGCAGATTTAGCAAATATATTCAATGGATATAAATTGTTCAGTATGAATGCCTTACTATCAAGACATTCTTTTCCTACTCATCTTTACTTGTAATAATACCCTAATTATAGCTGTGTCCTGGCCAGTGAGTGCACCTCTCCATTCAGTTGTGTGTTTCAGGGGCTGTATTTATCACACACACAGATAAATGTAACTCATGACTGTTGCAAAAGCTTGAGGGAACTATGAAGCATAAAATAGCAGAAACAACAAAAAGTGAGTATTGTTATCACTTCAAGTTCTTTAAGGAAACAACAGGTCTAAAAAATGGATCAAATAATTTCAAAATATAAAGATATGTATTTCATGAAAAATGATACTGGTGTTCCTCAAAGTCCTTTAAGATGTTTTGGCTCCGCTTTTGATAAGTAGCCAAATTAAAAGAAGTGATTCTCAACAATCACTCGACCATAGGCCTGGCATTCACTCCTATCTAACATCACGTGCACAGGCTGGATGCTCTAATTTTGTTAACTGTAAGTATAAATATTACAAAGTCTACAAAGCTTTGTAGAGCATCATATGTGAAGATGCATATGCTATGTGCAATCCAAATGTAAAAACTGCACTCAGGATGGTTCAGCAGACAGTCAAGCAAGTGTGGAAGGAGAATGCTGCCCTGCATAGCTGAGCATCAGATGCACCTGTGCTGGAGTCTTCTGCCTTACAGTGCTGTTGACTCCAGCATGGCACAGGACAGTTCTCTATGCCTGCAGTTTATAAGTCAACTTTCAATTCTGTAATTTAACCTGGCACAAAGAAGGGAAGCACGGCAGCAGTATAAAAATCCTGATTAGGAAGATTTAACTTCTGAAATTAAATTTGTGTGGCTCCTGTGACATTGAGGATAACTCCTACTTTAACGTAATTATTGCCCCTAATGCCCTAATGTGCAATAGTCTGTGTGAATCAGAATTCACATCTTTAAAAATAGTTATTGCTTAAGCAAGCCATTCAGAGTAGATATGGGCTGTATAGCTAGATTGAAATGCACTCATACAGTTAACTACACAGGAATGCGCTTTTCATTTCACTTGTAAACTCACATAAATACATGATCAAAAGGGGCAACAGGTTCATAGCAGCTAACATCCTAAGCCAACTCTGAAGCATCCAGACTTGATAGATTTCTTACAAAAACAAATCTGTCCTTTTTTTTTTTTGAGTTTCCTTCTTAAAATTAAGGCAATGAAATGGCTACAGTTCCTAAAGTTCTGTTTATGGAACAAAAATATACACATATTTTCCTCCTCAAGTTCAGGCATCAGAGTATGATTAGAGATGTGTATTAATTACACAAAACTTGCAAGACCAGGGTGGAAGGGAAAAGGGGTGGTGAAGGAAGACAGACAGAGGAGAGAAAAGAAGGGAAGAAGGGTGTAAACTAAAAAGCTAATGGAAACCTGGTGATGATTTTTTTTTCTGCTAAATAAACTTATTAGGGAGAAAAAATTGGAAAGCACAAAACCTCTTTAGGTTTTTCAATGTCTCTCGCACTGATTCAAAACTTTCAGGGTGACAGAAGGGAGGGACTTATTAAAATGAAGACTCTAGGGTCCAACAACCAGAGGTTCTGACTTACCATCTATGACTGGGCCCAAGAATCAATTTTTAAAATTAGCTCAAGTGACACAGGTGGTCTATGGACAACATTCTGAGAAACATTGCCTGGTACACAACCATCTAATATTTAATAGTAAAAATTCTAAACTTTGGCTAGCCACCTATGTTTTGACCAGAGGGGAAAAGGCACTCAATATGTGCCCGTATCTGTTTGCACATACATGGAATTGCATCTCGAAATTTTCAAATCACTGTTCAAAATCTAGAAGACAATGTATATGGCAGATTGTGGCTAACACCTAGCATCAGAAGCTGATTTCAAAGTTGACCTCTCCTGTTTCTTTGCATTGTGTCAAAGTTTGAGGCTCTGCAAAATCCAAAATGACCAAATGAACTGAGGAACAGGACAAGACTCAAGTCAACTTTCACCAATTCAGTGCACTCTGCGGAAAGGATCTAAAGTAAGCACAGAGTTTGTTGTTTATTTAACACAAAGGAGACCACCAACATTAGCCATAAATTCTTCTAAACTTTTTAGGAAGGCCATCTTTTGCTTCCGATCCAGCGTGGGAGGAGTGCTGCTTGCAGTGAGTTTGTTGAAGGCATCTGCTAATCTCTGGTAAATGACTGGGTCTTGCTGACTTGACAGTAATGTCTCCACCAGCTCGGAATATTCAGCCTGCAGAGGAGACAAGGTGCCCGTAAGATTATGTCACAAGTGTTACTGCAGGACTCTAAGAGGCAGAGGTTAAGAATTTTTTTCATATTTACTAGCTATCTGAGGTAATCTCATCTTTTCCATGGACTGTTAGGAAATAGATACTATTGATTTTGTTTTTGTTAATCATCAGATTATTAGTACAGGAGCGCCCAGCCAGAGTATACACAGTACAAAGAGCTGTTGGTCCCCCACGTGACAAAACAATCATCCTTCACACTGCAAAAGAACAGGATGAAAATTCCTTCATGTCAGCTCATACTGATTTTGCTAGTTTTTACTACAGCACTATAATTGACATTAAATTATAAATTTATGTGGTATAATTAGAAATTAAATTACAAAATAATACAAATACTTTTAAGATGTGATGTGCCAACAAAGTGTAAATTTTTACAAAGTCTCACTGTATAACTTGGGTGGGCCTTGAACTTGGTATATCCTCAATCTGATCCTCCAGCTTTGACTTCCTGAGTGCTGGGACTACAAACATCTGCCACTATGTCTAGCTGCATTATATATATTTATTTTGCATTTTATATATAATCTAAAATTGGTAACAAGACTTGGAATAGTTCTCCAGAGATCTGAGAGATACCTTGTTACCCATTACCCAGTTCTGAGGACAGCAGTATCTGGGAGGAGGGGAACTGAGGAAGGGTTTTTCAAGCTTCCGAAGAGTGGAGGCAGAGCACTTTGTGAGTTCTATACCAGCACCATCCAGTGACTCTTGGAGAAAAGTGGGAAAAAGACTTCTAGATATAATGGCAATGATACATGTAGGGACAAGAAACACTATCTTGCTACCAAGCAACAAAGGATCAAATGACAGAGAAAGGCCACTAATTACCACACCTGCAGAGAGTAGATGCTAGAGTTTAGCTCAAGAATGAAAACTCCAAGTGCTGGGGAGATAGCTCAGTAGAATAAGCGCTTTCTTGGTAAGCTCAAGGTCCTGAGTTCAATCCCCAGTACTACCACCCAAAAAAAGAAAAGAAATCTTGGAGTGCAAGGGTCAAAGAGGTTTAGAGGAAGCAGGCTTTAAATATATGAATCGCTTCAACTCCTGCCGTATTTACAATGAAAGCTTCTTTAGCCAATCGCCTTCTTAGAAAGCATATATAAGCATGGGATGGTAAGACAGAAAACTGAGGCAGCACATGATCCAATATGGGTCTTTGTATACACTAGATGGACAGAAAAATGAAGGTAAGCTACCATAACTTTGTTTTTTGTCACATTAACCTTGTATTGGTGACATTTCAGAATTGTAAAGTTCAGCAAAACAAAAGGCTGTTTTCTATATTACACAAAATAATGCATTATTCTTTATGCTTTCCAAAGGACAACTCCAATCTTACTCATCTTGTCTTCTTTATAAAGTCCAACTTTCTCAAAGAAAGGAACCACAAATTCATTACTCACTGACGTTTGTGCTTCTGGATCCTAGCACTATTGTCTATGGACAAGCTCTGGGGTGGTAGGTGCTGCAAAGGATGGTTGGTAACAAAGAAGAAGGGAAAATGAATGCTTTTTAGATGATGAAAAGTTAGATAAACATGGAATAAGAGCCTAGAGCTAACAAGGAAGCTAAAAACTACTGCCTCACTAAGTCAGAGATCCATTAAGAACTGTGATGGGGATAACTCATCATCTCTCTGACAAGACAGAAGGATGGAGAGAAGGGTATCTGGTACCTGATGCAAACACACCAGCGTGTAGAAAGCTTCGCCCGCTGCAGTGGTCATCTCTGTATTGTGCTTTTGCAAAACCAGCATATCAAAAACCAGCTGAAATTAAATAATAAGAACTTTAAATAAATATATAGTGTGGTCAAAAAATTTTCCAGCCTCTTCCCAGTCCAAAAAAAGAAAAAAAAAAAAAAAAAAAAAAAAAAAAAAATTATTATATAATATATATAAAAAAAAAAAAAAAAAAAAAAAAAAAAAAAAAAAAAAAAAAAAAAAAAAAAAAAAAAAAGGAAACAGTTATTATATACTCTATTGAATCAACTGAAAAATCAAAATATTTATAAGAAACATAAAGTACATGTGTTGGTATATAAGTCTTGCTCTATCTAGGTCTTAACCATCTAGCAGAAAAGTATAAAAATGAAGTATACATCGTGAGGCCATAATATTAAGCTGAGCTGTAAATGGCTATGGTCGACAACTTCTTTGAATAACTCACTATTGTTGTGGAATGCTGGACTGTGTTGGATTGTGTTGTCAAGTTCAAGCACCTAAGTTAGTTGAATGACAATGGAGTGCCCACCTTTGACAGGTGTAGACAAAGGAAGGGGTATAGAAAGAAAAAATCATGATGTGTATGTATAGATTATAGTACAGTTGGGATAGATAACGCTGTGCTTCTACATAATCCTATGAGAGGCAAGATCTGCAGTAATGGTGGTTGGACAGGATATTATATCGGCTTCTAATACTATGGTCATCCACTAGGAAAATAATTATTGAATTTTTGATATAATTCAGGTATAAAAAATAAGATAAGTAAACAGCTACACTCTTAATTTACTGATAAGAGACATCTGCTATAATAATGTCTGTAAGTATATCATGTATGCACCTTGTACGATACCAAAACAGTATGAAAACAGTTTGCAGTGTATCAATTTATCAAATCTGTCTTGTTAAGGTGTCTTAAAACTGTCTGATTCATATTTGTACTTCAATAAAATAAAAATTAATTTTAAAAAATTCAAATAACTTCCATTGTGGTATTGAATAAACGATTATCAAATTCTTCATTATACTTACCACATCAATTTTTAAGAATAGAAAATAAACCTGATGAGAATAATGTAGCTCTGAAGAACTGATCTTCAGAAGAAACAGTGAATTGAAACTATTTCTTCCTCTCTAGAATGTAAACATTTCTTCATTTTAATCAAGAATTAGGTGTACTGACTGTACTCACCAAGGCAGATGATTTTCTGACCTGCCAACCCCAAATATCTTACCTTAAGAAAGTGCCGAGTTGCTAGAAAAAGTGGTGAATCTGTTTCTTGTGCTTTTGCACACTGTTCCGCCAACGGTGTCAAAGCCTCCAGGCAGAGCTGGCAAACCTCTGAGCTCATTCTGATCACAAAGGTCAAAGAACAAACAATACTGGATATACTATATATTGGGCTTACAAAAGATTTAAAAAAAAAATCATAGTACCAAATGCACGACTTGTTCTAGCTAGTATGTAATATACTATTAGTGAGTTGTGAAGATTTCTAGGGTTTTCAGATAATCCATAAAACTTAACAGTTTGAGACTGGTCTTGTTTAGCTTGTTTCCACCTACTGCATTTTCCTAAAATAAGACCTACCAGAAAATAAGCCTCAGCCGGGCGTGGTGGCGCATGCCTTTAATCCCAGCACTTGGGAGGCTGAGGCAGGAGGATTGTTGTGAGTTCAAGACCAGCCTGAGCTACAAAGTGAGCTTAAGGCCAGCCTGAACTGCATAGCGAGACCCTGTCTCAAAAAGACAAAAAAAAAAAGAAGCCTCAATAGAATTTTTTTTTTTCCAGAATATACATGATATAACTCCTTCCCTGAAAACAAGCCCAATTAAGATCAGCTGCCAGATGGATACATTTAGTACCTTTGTTGTAACAATGATGGATGAAATGAATATCAAATAAAAATTAAACATAAATAAGTAACATTATTGCTATTAATACTTCAAATAGATGATATTAATTTTAAATATTTGTAAATACCCAAGCAAGCACTTTTGGATGAAAGGTAAATGCCTATGTAAACAGAGGAACTCAATATTTATAACTAAATAACCATTTGGAGTACAAACATAACGTACAAATAATGTGTGCACTTGTTAATGAACAGGCACGAGGTTGTGTCTAACATTAATCTTCATAAATCAATAGGTCATTAACTAACACAATACTTAATGCACTTGTGGGAAATACAGAAACACCTTCTGAATTTTGGTGCCTGCAATTTTTGTTGCTTTTGTGTGGATCATCACTCTTGTTTTCTTTTGTACTGGGAATTGAACTCAGGACCTTGAGCTTGCCAGGCAGGCACTGTGCCACTGAAGTATATTCCTGGACTTGGACCATCATTCCTAACTGTCATCATTGTTGTCACCACTCCTGTCTCATGAGTCTTCAATGAACACTTGTTTTAATGGAAACTCTGTGAAGTCAGCCTGCCAAAAGTCATGATTTGGGTGAAAAATTCATGGGCTAAAATCACTGATCCTGTGTTGTACATGGACAAGGAGTGCCCAGTTAAGGACAACTTTACTGCTGGACAGAAGGCTGGGGCCAAAGGTTTTGTAGGAAATGGAGTGGCAAGATATTCAGGCCTGAATTCAGGGTTGGGAGAGTTATCATAAAGTTCCAGAAGAAAACATGACCATATCTGAATAGAGCTTTGTACACGAATAAATGTAAATTGCTGTACATTAAAAAATAAGGCATCTAAAAATAAGCCCTATTACCTCTTGTGGAGTGAAAATTAATACACAACCAAGTCTTACTTTCAGGAAAATATGGTGTTATGTATGCAGCTGAAAAGTGTCCATATTAGCTATTAAGCTAACCAGAGACCTAGTAATACTAGATGATATTGAAAATTGGGGCTATAATAAAGGAGTAACTGTCGGGTAGGAGTAAAATGCATTAGGCATCTATGGAAAGAGGACAGGATGAGGCAAGTTAACAAAAGAAAACACAAATTTAAAAAATTTTCAAGTACGGTTCCCCTACCCCCAACATAATGTTCATTTTAAAGGATATGATGTCATTCCTAGTTCCAGAGAGTACATCAGACTTTTAAACAGATCTTCGGGAAGCTGTGGTATTTTTTCAGGAAATATTTCACAGATAAATGTGATTAATTTGTAGTACTGGTTACAAAGGGTTGGAAACTGAAAAATAAATATTAAATATTTATAAACTCAATGGTACCTAATCTTTATTTTCACTAATGCTATAATGTAACCAACAAACTTCTAACATAACAACTTCTTTAAAAAAATGCCAAAAAAAAACCACATGCAGACCTAAATAAATAAGTTATAAAAATTACTTTAGTAACTACTATAAAGTGATATACAGTAGAACTAATTATTATTTTGATCATTAATAAAAGCTATGGTCAATTTCATATACTCTGTATTTACACTAAACAGTAAATAAGACAAATTCAAAATTATTAAATGACCTGAGAATAAAATCTTTCTATAAATGTGCTTATTTCCAGTGAAATATTTGGAAAAGTGGAAGTAATACAACTATTATGCATTAAACAGTCTTTAGTCCTTACACTTCTAATAACTATTTTCTATTTAGACAGTTCTGAGGACTGAGGAAAAGGTAGATAATCTAGTTTATATCTGAGAAAATATATATCTAAATACTTGTTATTTGATCAAACAAACAAACCCTGAAAGTTAACTAACGCCCAGGGCTGGGTGCTGCACAAACACATGGCTCACCGGATGCTGGGATCATTTCTGATGAGGTGTTTCTCATGGAGAGAGCATATGGGGAGAGCCTGCTGTGCAGGGGCCTCGTCTCCCAAGCATTTCCCATCTCTCCAGAGTTTCTTCCTACTGCCTCCTCCTCTTGCTCACTTGTGTGCACACACCCTTTTCCTTCTCCCTTCTTACCATCCCCAGACAATCAAGGTAAGAAACTGTCCATCTGCTACAGTGCTTATGGAAAGAAAAGGCAGCCGTACCAACCCCCAACCCTCAATACAGTGGTCCCTCATTTAGAGTGGAGGTTACATCCAGACACCCCTATGATAAGTGAAAATCAGTAGCAACACTATATTTTAATACTTATATATATTTTAAGGCTTTATAAATCCTCTCCACTCTTATAAACCTCTCCCACATTTTCAAAAACATTTTAATGTTAACTATCTCCTAAACTCTTAAACCTACATAATTTTAACAACATACTGTACAGTATTGCAAAAATCCTATGATATAGCAAAAACTCTGCAATAAATACTATTTTTATTTTATTTTTTCATTTTTTTTATACATCTGGTACAGGGTCTCACTACACAGCTCAGACTGGTGGTGATCCTCCTGTTAGCAGCCTCCCTAGCGCTGGGACTCTGTCGCCAACTCAGCGCACCCCAGGGGTGAGGCCAGTAAGGCATGTGGGACTGGGAATCGATCACTGGTCCCTGCCCTTGCCAAAGCAGGTGCTTAGTCTGGTGAGCTATCTAGCAGGTCCTACACTAATATTTTTCAAAACCTGTGACACAGTGAGCCCCTGAAAGTGAAACCATGGGATGATGAGGGACTACTGTCTATATGATGAAACTAATCTAGTGAGACTTATGAACATCTTAAATTACATTAGTCTTAGTTTGTTACCCTACCACGTCTACCTACATGGAATGGCTTAGAAAATGTCTCACTCTGCTCAATTCCTCACATGAAGAATGATATTCAAAAATATAGTGATATATGATAAGAAAAATAAAACTGATAACAAAACACAATACCTAAAGGAACAAATTTTTTTCTATAGCATGTCCTGACAAAATGCTTTGCTAACAGGTTGGTACACATAGAACTCTCTCAAAGCAACTGATAGAAAGGAAAAAAAATTTCTTTTCATACATTCCTTAATTAAATCAGAGGTACATTATTGTCTATCTTTCAACTTTAATATAGTTTTAATGTTCAAATTCTCTGTAATTACCTTCAAAAGATCTTGAGACATCAAGGGCAAAATGAGGTTCACTCCATATAAAACCACATCAGCTGCTGACACAGATCTGTTTGCTGCTTGACCTGGCTCATGTCCTCTAAACACTTCATCTATCAAAAGCAGAATAATGCAGCCTTATGGTTATAGTATCACTAAATTTCCAAGGTTCATATTCTATCCTCATACAAATGAAAATAATTTGAAACCTTAAAGACCCCAATAAATACATGAGTGGATAAAAATGAAACGTGGTAACTCTAAACCTGTGCTACCCTGTTGTGTTTTATTTGTTCAAGGGTCTCAATACTTGATGCAGAAGTACTAAGGAGGTAAGAGGAAGAGATAGTCTTGAAACAGAAGTAAATCTCATATTTAATGTAACATAAAATGAACATAAAATCTGACATGATAGCCATACAATGAATTAAAATTATTTCCAAAGAAATATCTACTTGATGTCTTGGGTATATGAATCTTTCAACATTTACAATAGAACAAGGGAAAATATGGAAATGAAAATATTAAAAACAGAAAGTGGTTTAAAGAAAAAAAATATGATAAAGGATTATTATGTGTAATACATATAAATTGTATCTACATACAAATTAATAAGAATGTTAGACCTAAATAGCTAAGTGAGCAATATCCATAAACAATGAAAAACAGTTTGCTCCAAACTATTAGTTGAGGTTTATTTTTATTTTTTTGTTTTTTTGGTGCTGAGGACCAAACCCAGGGCTTCCAGCTTGCTAGGCAAGGATTCTACTGCTGAACTAAATCCCCAGCCCATTGCTCCAACTATTAATCAAGCAATGTAAACTTTATAAGGTTATGACTTATGATTCACTGAACAAAGAATGGTTTTAAATGATAGGATAGTGTTTCATTGCTGGTAAGGATACAATGTAATAGCTATCTTTAATAGCAATACATTAAGATCCTTTGAATACATAGTCAGAAATTCAGACAGACTTGTCTACAGCTCAAAGCAATTCTAGGCCAGGTGTGGTGGTATATGCCTGTAATCCCAATACTTGGGAGGCTAGGGCAAGAGGATTGCTGTGAGTTTGAGGTTAGCCTGGGCTGCAAAGTATTCTGCAGGCCTGCCTGAACTGCACTGTGAGACCTCCTTTCAAAAAGGACCAAAACAAAACAAAAACAAGGCCAGCCAGATAGCTCAGGGTTCTAAAGCACTTGCTTAGGCAGAGCATAGCAGCTACAGTTCAATCCCTGGCAAGGTGTGCTTGCCCCACCCCCAGGGTGTGCTGAGATGATGATTGAGACTGGGTGTGGTGGTGCACATCTGTAATCCTAGCTCTTAGGAGGCTGAAAACAGGAGCCTGATCTACATAGTGAGACCCTGCAGACCCTATACTAAATACATTAAAAAAAAAAATGCAATGCTGTATTTTTCATTTTGTGGAAATACTAAGGACTAAATCCAGAGTTTCCTGAGCTACAGCTCTATCTTTTTTTTTTTTTTTTTTTGAGTCTCTCTTATGTAGTTCAGACTAGCCTCAAACTCTCAGCAATTTTCTTGCCTCAGCCTTCTGAGTGCTATGATTACAGGTGCTCACCACCACAACCAGCTGTTACACTACATTTCCAGCATTTTTCTTATTATTTTTTATTTTGAGGTTTGAGACCGGTCTCAAGTCACTAACTTGCCCAGCGTGGACTTAAACCTGCAATTCTTTTGCCTTGGACATTAATTAATTAATCAATTGATCAGACAAGGCCTCACCAGGCCTCAAACTCCTACTGATCTTCCTGTCCCAGTCTCCCAAATGCTGGGATTAAAGGTGTGTACTACTATACACAGTAACTTTTTGGTATCAGGAATTGAACTTAGGACAGGCAGGCTCTGTGCCACTGAGCTATCATCCTGGCCCAGCAACTTGCAATATATCTTTATTTATTTTATTTTATAATTTTTTTTTTTTTTTTGCAGAACCGGGGATCGAACTTTCCAGGGAAGCACTTATTCCACTGAGCCATCTCCCCAGCCCCTGCAATATATCTTTAAAAGAGCAAAAACATAAATATTACAGATGTTCAAAATTAAGGAAACACAGCCATTAAAAATATCATGACAAACTGTAATGACATGGAAAAGGTTAACATTACATTTTTTAAATTTTTTAAATTTATTTAATTAATTTTTTTAATCCCCACCCCCCCACCCCACCTCCAAATCAGGGATTGAACTCAGGCCTTTGCACTTGCCATGCAAGCACTTATTCTACTGAACCATCTCCTTGGACCCAACATTACATTTTTTAAAGGCAGAAAATAAAGCTGTTATTTAAAACATGACTACAAAAATTTTTCTACAAGGATAAAAAAAGACTTCCCCAGGGCTGGGGAGATGGCTCGGTGGAATAACTGCTTCCCTGGCAAGCACAAGGGCCTGAGTTCAATCCCTGGTTCAGCAAAAAAAAAAAAAAAAAAATTCCAAAATATAATGCACAGTTGACTTTAAATGGTGTCAAAATTACTAGAATTTTTTTTTATTTGCAGCTTTTAAGGATAAACTACTTAAAAACAACTACTACTTAAGAACAACTTTTTTAGACTCATTCTGAATTTTACCTAAAGTCTTACTTCTGGTTAAAAGAATCAATTTTCCAAAGTAGGGTCCCAAACTGTACCTAGCAAAGCACTAGGTCTAAAGTGGTGGCTATCTCAGTAGGTATGGAGGACGTGCTATGGAATAACACTGAAAAGCCTATAGTCTAGAGACTCAACTAGGGTTCATTTTTGTTGTTTGTGAGGAGTTCTTGCTATGTGGTTCAAGCTGATCCTGAACTCACTATGTAGCCCAGGTGAGCCTTGAATTCCTGGTGATTTTAATGCCTCAACCTCAAAAAAGTGCTGGAATAACAGGCATATATCACCCTGCCAAGCCTAAAATAATAAAATAATTCTGATTTTAATGCTGACTTACTGGTTAAATACCTTTGGACAAGTGACTTAAAACATTCTATATTTCTGCTTCATCTATATCATGAGAATAATTATGGCAACTACTTTGCTTTGCATTTAGTGGAAATCTCAATAAATGGAAGATATTAATCTTATAAGAATAAAATTACAGCGCTTTCCTGGCAAGTGCAAGGCCTAAATTCAATCCCCAGTTCCACCAAAAAAAAAAAAAGAATAAAATTACATAGGGAGTGCTCTTGGTCCCTACTTCAACCAAGAGATCTCTTTTCATTTTTTTTGTACACTGAATTTCCTCATGGGATTTCCCTTTAACGAACTCCAACACCAAAAAACAACATTTGGCTTTAAAGAACAACCACCACCTCCTTAAACTGAGGGAGGATTACTAATTTAAACCCAGCCTAGAAAATTTAGGGAGACATTGTCTCTAAAGAAAAACAGCTCAGTGTAAAAGCCATATGTTCAATTTCCAGTACCACCAAATAAATAATACACAAAACAACAACAAAATTTAAAAGCCATCAAAGTACATTTTACCTGTATCACTGAAATCTATGAATTCTTTTGAAAGAAGGTTAGTAAGAAGTTCCATAATGAGAAGCAGGTCTTGGTACTGTTCTTCTTCTGCTGTAACATCTATTCTTTGCCGCCCTAAGTTATTCTTAGAATATACTTGCAACAAAGTAAGGCAGGCTTCATATAAGTTCATAGCTTTGGACTATGAAAGAAAATATGCATACATATATATATTAAGTTACTTGAGACGTGTTGAGGCTTCATTATACTTCCAAAAAGTGATGAAGGGATGAAACTAGAAGCTATCTTACCTCTCCAAGATAGCATATCTGTTTATGTGCAACTTCAACAAAAACTTCTATGATGAGATTGACAGTCTCTGGGGTATTTTTGTAAACTTCCATTAACCCAATGCAATTGGTAAGGAAATCCATTAAAAAGTTAAAGAGAATGGCCACATTGTCGATCTGAGTAGCCTCAGCAATGCCACACAGGGCCTCCAGTGTGGCAGTGATCTCCTGCTTGACCTCTTCTTGCTGGCACATTTGCTGAAAATTTTCTTGGTTTATCACTCTTAAGAATCGCTGCTGAAGTGGCTGAAGAACCTATAATGATACAGTGTAAACTTTCTAAACATGGCTTCCTTGACTTAGATGAATATTCACTTTTGTAACTGCTGTAAGAAAGACAGTGTATCCAAATCACACACCACATTCCCCATTTTGAAGGCTATCCTAACTTTGAGAAATTATACCCAAGTCACAGAACATGACTTTCTCAGTCTCATTCATGGAATTCTGTCACTTCTCTCCATTTCTTTCCAAGTGATTAACAAAAATATTTTTAAAAGACAAAAAATTTAAGACCCTAAGGGGGGGGCAGTAATTTTTTCCCCCTGAAAAAAGGTCAGATAAGAAATAGTTTCAGGGGTGGCCAAATAGCTCAGCGGATAAAAGAGCCTGCAAGCAGGTGCAGGAGCGGGAGTTTGATCCCTGATCCCGATTGATCCTCAGGGCCCACTGAGAGGGCAATTGAGACTGAGTGTGGTGTCACGGCCTGTTATCCCAGCCCTTGGGAGGCTGTAAACAAATGGATCACTACTAGTCTGATCTAGTAGTGAGACCAAGAGCACCCTGTAGACCCTTCCCTAAAATTAAAGAAAAAGAAAGAAATAGTTTGTGTAAGGGCCAGGGATATAGTTTGGCTGGCAAGCATGAGGTCATGAGTTTGATTCTTGGTACCCAAAAAAAAAAAAAAAAAAAAAAAAA
>PVKA01030342.1:0-27401 GCA_004027165.1 Ctenomys sociabilis
GGGGGCGGGCGGGATGGAGCAGGACGGCGGAGTCGGCCGCGCTGTCTCTCACAGGGCAACTTTCTTATTCTGGTATTTGGTCTCTGCATATTTGGGCATAGAGAGCCTTTTCAATTCATACTCACACTGCCTTGGTTTGATTGTGTGTGTCCCTCTATAATTTATTGATTGGAATTTAATTCCAGAAGTTATGGCATCAAGAGTTGTGGCCATGGAGAAGTGCCTGGACCCTGGAAGAGAACGTGAGCTTTGAGGAAAGGGATTGAGGGAATGAGTTTGTCCCCTTCTGCATTTCTGTCTTCTGCCACCTAAGGACACAACCAATAAAGTGCAACCTTGGAGGTAGGGATTGGATCCTCACTACCTACTGAGCTGCTACCTCAACCTTGGACCTCTCAGCTAGTGGAAGTACAGGAAATAAAGCTTTGTTTATTTATTTATTTTTGGTGGAACTGGGGATTGAACTCTGCTTATTTTACTGAGCTATCTCCCCAGCCCCTTCTGTTCTTTATAAATTTCTCAGTCTATGGCATTTTGTCAGAACAGACTAAGAACCCAGCGATCATAGCCCCCTCCCCAGCTAACCAAGTGTGCTTCTGCTCCTCCTGTGTTTCTGTGCTCACTCTATTCTCATCCAACAGAATTCCCTCTGTCCCACCCCTTCAAACACAACTGAACTTCTCTCTGGTCTGTGAATATCTTTGCTATCACTGGGGATATGGGATATTTTGTTGTTTTGAACTTAGTGACTATTAAATTCTTTTTTCATGTCAGGCTCTAGGATATAGTAATCAACAGCCAAAAGTGTTTCCTATACTCATATAGGTGCTAGTCTGGAGAAAACAGACTGGTCTTGGGATAAACTTCTCCATTTCTGGAACATTGACTTTAAACTCACTTGGACACAATAGGTCTAATATTTACCGATTTAGTGAGGGACTGCAGATTGGCCTGAGGATTTTCTACATGTTAGATGCGCTACCATTAAGATAGATCTCTTGCCCAAATATGTCTGATCCAAGAGAATATGTGTACCTCATTTCTGTACTTTATCAGTCCCTTTGAGGAAAGATGCGCTGTCTATGTCAGTAAGAGACAGCATAGTTGGGCCAGCAAAAGAGCTCAGCAGACTAAGCACTTCGCAGGCAAGCATGGGGACCAGGGTTCGATCCCTGGCACTACATGTCATGCTGGCCCCACTGCTGGGTGCACTGAGCCGACCACTAAGACCACTGAGAATGGTGGTGCATACCTGTAATTCCAGTGTTGGTGAGGCTGAAAACAGGGGGATCACTATGAGTCTGACTTCTGCAGTATGATCCTGTACTAAATACATTGAGAGAGAGAGAGAGAGAGAGAGAGAGAGAGAGAGAGTGAGAGAGAGAGAGAGAGACAGAGAGAGAGAGAGAGACAGAGAGAGACAGAGAGAGAGAGAGCATAGTATGCTGGGAAATCATGCAGCCCTGTAGTTACCCTGTAGGATTTAGTTTGCCTCTGCCCCTCACTTTGTAACCTTCTGCCTCTGGCTTTGTAACCTTCCCCGCTTTTCACAACATCTTTCTAAAAAGGGGTGTGATAAAAATCCCTACCCAATAGAGTGGGGACAAGCATGAAGCAATTGCATGTGTGGGAAGGGCTTCAAACAGAGTCACCATATTTTTTTGATGGTGAGTAAATATTAATTTGTGTTATTGCTTTTCTAAAGCCACAGTCTGTGTGGTCTTTGATAAATTCCAGGTAACTCATTTAGGTAACTCATTTTGCTTCATGCAGCTTCTTTATCTCTTCTAATAAGAATAATATGATCCCAATGAACATGTGTGTGTGTGTGTGTGTGTGTGTGTGTGTGTATGTGCATGTGCAAAGGAGAGAAATGATGATATTTAGAAAATAAGAGCATATAGAAGATAGGGCTTATGTATTGGCTGAGCTGGATGCCTAGGGAAAACCATTGCTCTTCTCCAGTCTACAGTGAAATTATTGGCAACACACAGAGACAAGCAATTATAGTACATTGCGCTCAGAACAGAGACAGGAAACTCAGTAAGCGTGCGGCTATGTAGCAGTGATGCCCCACATAGCCTGGGGTAAGGTAGGGATGGTCAAAGAAGGCTTCACCCAAGAGGGACCATGTGCTGAAGCTATCAATTTAGCTTGTTTGAACATCAAAATAAAATTCAATAGAGCTAGAAAATCAAGTTTGGCACTAGCAGGAAGGTGAATGGTATACAAAATTTTAGTGCCCAGTACAATATAAAACTGCGGAATCTTTTTCAAAAAGCTGTTCAAATGGGAAAAAAAGCCTTTTCTCTTTCATTCTCTTTTTAAAAATGTTCTACCAAATGCTCTGCTCCTTTGGGCACAGGGACATATTTGCAGGATGACTGTGGGCTCTCATAGATGTGGGGGTCCTGTTCTACAACCCAGCTCACAGGCTCAATGTCATCCCTCTGCGTGCTGTACCCAGGGCCCTGCTGTGGGTGTAGGGCAGCACTAGCTATTGGGAGAGCTTCTGAGCAGACTGCTAGAGCCTTTCCAGGGAGGTGAGGAGGCAGTTCATGCTAGCAGGTGAGTGGCTGAACCTCTGGAACATTCTTGGTGTCACATCCACATTCATTGACAGAACACACATTCAAAGACAAAGTTGTTAAGAGTTTCAGGATGATAACCTGACTGTACTATTAGCGTGTAAAGTATTGATACAGCAGAAACCTATGCAGTGCCAAATCAACTGATCGTTCCAGCACTTCAGAGAGTCAATATGTTTTGTTTATTTTCTTTTTACAAGCAACTAGGTCCACTAAGCAGGAAAGAGATGGGTAAATATGTGGTAGGAAGATAAAGGAGATTTTATGCAGTGTTAGAGTGATTTCCTCCATATGGAGGCATTAGTGTATAATTAATATGTTCTCTTTGCTCATCTGTAATTTATAATGGTTCAAAATAAACATATATTTTGGCAAGAAAAGTATAAACTATACTAATTTTTATAAAATAATTCTGGAAGTTAATCTCCGGTATTGTAGATAAAGACAGGCTCATTAGGTATGTGTTCATAACAGAAATGGGTATGTTGGAGGCAGTCATTGCATTTCCAGAATAAATCTAATTTAACTATGATTATTTTTTAAACTACTAATGTTTTTGGATTTGATTGCTGTGATGAATAATTTTATCTGTCAGTCGGAGCGGGCCCCACGGTGGTTAAACATTATTTCTGGCTCTGTCTGTGAGAGTGTTCTGGAAGAGATTAACATTCGAATTGGGAAACCCAACACAACAGATGGCTCCCTTCAATGTGGGTGGGTGTCATCATCCGGTGGGCTGAAGGCCTGAGGGGAATGAAATGCCAAGAGAAGGCCGAGTGGGTTTTCAGCCCAACTGCTAGGATGGAGACACTGATCTTTTCCTGCCTGTAAGTGTTGATTCCTAGCTCCCAGGACTTCATACACAGACCCGAATGTACATCGTCCACTGTCTGGCTCTTGGGTCCTAGAGTGACACTGCCCACTCTCCTGATCCCCAGTGTCCAGGCAGCGGATGGCAGGACTTCTTGGCTTTAGCTTTCATGGCTGTGGGAGCCAATATTTTATAATCAAGCTTTATCCCTATCATTCCATACACGTATATGGATGTGAGCAGAACAAATATATATAAATATATTTGATTCATGCTGTAGAAGATGCAGGAGATTTATGTTTCTGTGGCAAAGACTATATTTTTATTCTCATGACAGAAATCACCAAATAATGGATTAAAGGATGTTCTAAATTCTTGAATTCTCTGTTACTCTAGGGTCAAAGATACACTAGACTCATGGTAAATGTCTGCGAAGTTTTCCCCACTCTTCTCTGGAGATTTGCAGGAGATTGGAACCAACTGCTCTTTCCCTGGTAGGGTTGAGTTATGTTACAAAAATGTTTGATTGGGTTGATTATTTGTAGTAGACCTCAAACTATTAGTTTCATTTTCTTTTGCTTTTATTTTTTTAAATTTTCTATAATTTTATTGAAGAACAAACAGCAGTCAGACAGTTTCAAACCAAATTAGTAGAACAGATTCAATAACTAATATATTACATATTGTTTTTGTAGTGGTTATTTGCTGCTCAAGGTGCAGACATGATATTCTACCTAAAAACACTATTAGAGCAGATGCCTCCATTCACTGAATTAAGAGAATGTAGCTGTATACTTATCTTTTTTTTAAAAGCTGAATGACAGTGCAGTTTCAATAATTAATATTTTTTACATTATTAACTTCCTAGTGGTTATCCATAGTATAAGAAGCAGACAGGATATCCTCTCCGAACACTACTAGTGCAAATCTGTCGTCTCACAGAATTACATGAAAGTACTGCATATTTATCCTAACTGTACTGTATACACAAACATAGAATGGGCCTTCCTTTGTATCCCCCCTTTTTGTTTAGTCCTGTCAGAGATGGGCACTCTATTGTCATTCAACTACTATAGGTGCTTGAATTCAGTGAAACAATCCAACACAGTCCAGTAGTCCACAGTTGCAGTGGGTTATCTGAAGAAGTTGTTGACTAGAGTCATTTACAGCCCAGCATATTATTATGGCTTTATTTTATATACTTCATTTTTATACTTTTCTGCTGGATGGTCAAGACCAAGAAACAGCAAGACCTAAATAATAAATAAATGTAACTTTTCTGTCTGATTAGGTCAGTCAATATTCCTCAGGGTTTATCCTGTAACCCTGTACCTCACTCTATAGATCCTTTGTCAGTGTCAACCATGTGGATGAGTCATGGGCCATTGACTTACCAGCATTTTTTATAACTGAGCAATACTCCATTATAAAGAAATACCACATCTTTTTCAACCATTCCTCATGTGACAGGCATTTTGGTTGCTTCCAAGATTTGGCTATCATAAATTGTGGTACTATAAACATAGGTACACATATAGCACTATGATATAATGTTTTCAGTTCTTCTGGGAAAATTCCCAGTAGGGGGATAGCCAGCTTGAATGGGATTTCCAATTCTAGTTTTCTGAAGAGTCTCCACACTGATCTCCACAATGGTTGCACCAGTCTAGATTCCCACCAGCACTGGAGAAGGGTTTCCTTTTAACCACATTGTCTCCAACATTTGTTGTTGGTTGATTTCTTTATGATAGCCATTCTTTCTGGAGTAAGATGGTAACTCAATGTTGTTTTAACTTGCATTTCATGACTGGCTAGTGATGTGGAGCATTTTTTCATATATTTATTCGCTTCTTTAATTTTATCCTCTGAGAAGTGTGTATTCATCTCAGATGTCCCTTTCTGGATTTGGTCTTTAAATTTTGGGTCCCTAATGTATCTTAGTTCTTTATAAATTCTAGAAAGCAGACCTTTGCCTGAGTGCTTACTGTTAGGATTTTTTCAAAATTTGTGGGTTGTCTTTTCACTTTGTTGATAATTTTTTTATGTGCAAAAACCTATCAAGAGTTATAAAAAAAAAAAAAGAGAAGAGTTGATCCAAGTTGTATATTCTTTCAACTGTTTGTGGTGTGAATACATGTTTCTTCATGAACTCTTTGCCTTACCCCTATGTCTTCAATTGTTCCTCCTACTTTCTCTTCCAGCAGATTGAGTTCTTCTGTTTTAATGTTTAGATCTTTAATCCATTTGACTTTAGCTTAGTGCATGGTAATAGACCCTGATCAAGTTTTAGTTTATGGCATGTAGAAAGCCAGTTTTTCCAGCACCATTTGTTTAAAAGGCTATCTTTCTTCCAGTAAGCTTGTTTGGCCCCTTCGTCAAAGACCAGGTGGCTGAGTGTGTTCATAGAGGCCTCTGCATCTTCTAATCTATTCCATTCATCCTCGGGTCTATTTCATTGCCAATATCATGTTGATTTTATCACAGTGGCTTTGTAGTATAATTTCAAGTCAGGATTTGTGATGCCTCCTGCCTTGTCTTTGTTGGCCAGGATTGCCTTTGCTATGCTAGGTTTTTCTTTGTTCCAAAGAAATTTTAGGAACAATTTCTCTGGGTCTTGGAGGTATGCTGGTGGCAGTTTGATAAGGATTGCATTAAATCTGTACAGCAATTTTGGGAGTATGACTGTCTTCACAAATTTGGTCTTTCCTGTTGAGGAGCAGGGAATATCTTTCCATTTTCTGAAATCCCCTGTGATCTTTTATTGTAGGGTAGTGTAATTTTCCATGAAAAGATCTTTGACTTCTTTAGTTAAGTGAATTCCAAGGTATTTCATTTTCTGTGCTGGTATTGTAAAAGGTATTGTTTCTATAGTTTTCCTCTCAGTGAGTTTGTTATCTTTGTAGAGGAATGCTATTGACTTTTGAGTATTGAATTTGTATCCTGCTATGCTACTGAATTTGTCTAACAATTCTAGTAGCTTCTTGGTGGATTTTTTTTCAGTCTGCCAAGTAAAGTATCATGTCATCTGTAAATAGTGATTATTTAACTTCTTCTTTACCTATTCTTATTCCATGTATTTTTCTCTCTTGTCTAATGGCTGTAGTTAATGATTCCAAAACTGTATTGAATAGGAGGGGTGATAGAGGACATCCTTGTCTTGTCCCAGATCTAAGAGTAAAAGATTTGTTTTTCCCTGTTTAGAATTATATAGCCACTGGGTTGTCATAAATGGATTTTATCAAATTGAAGTAGAAGCCTTATATTTCAGTTTTCTGTAGGACTTTGAATGTGAATAAGTGTTGGACTTTGTCAAAAGTTTTTTCCGCATCAATTGAGATGACCATGTGGTTTTTAGATTTCAGCCTATTAATATAATGTATTACATTTATAGATTTTCAAATACTGAACCATCTTCTCATCCCTGGGATGAATCCTTCCTGGTCATTGTATATGATCTTCTTGATGATTTGCTGTATTCTATTTGCTAAGATTCTATTGAGGATTTTTGCATCTATGTTCATGAGGGAGATTGGCCTGTAGTTCTCTTTTTTAGTTGTGCTTTCCATGGTGTTGGAATTAGTATAATACTTGCCTCCAGAAATGATTTTGGGAGGACTTCTTCTTTTTCAATTTCATTGAAGAGTTTGAGGAGTGTATGGATTATGTCTTCTATAAATTTCTTGAAGAATTCAGTTGTGAATCCATGAGGACCTGGACTTTTCTATGTTGGTAGGTTTTTTTATTACATCTTGTATTTCATTGGTTGTTATTGGTTTATAAAGAGTTGTTATATCTTCTTGATTCAGTTTTGGTAATTTGTACCTTTGAAGGAATCTGTCTATTTCTTCCGTGTCTTGTATTCTGTGAGCGTAAAGATTTTCAAAGTAGCTATTGACAGTTTTCTGAATTTCCACTGGATCTGTGGTGATTTTACCCTTTTCATTCCTTATTGCTTGTATTTGAATTTCTTCTTTCCTCTTTTTAATGAGGTCAGCTTGGGGCTTATCGGTTTTATTTATTCTTTCAAAGAACCCAGCTTTTTGATTCATTAATTCTTTGAACTGTTTTCTTCATTTCAATTGAATTAATTTCTTCTCTAATCTTTACGATTTCTTCCTGTCTTTGGGATCTGGGTTTGGTTTGCCCTTCCTTTTCTAGATGTCGGAGGTGTAGCATTGAGGTGTTTATTTGTTCCCATTCTGTTTTCCTAATGTTTGAGTTCATAGCTATGATTTTCTCTCTGAAAACTGATTTCATCGCATTCCATATGTTCTGACAAGTTGTGGTTGAATTTTCATTGAATTTTAGATATTGAATTTCTTGTTTAATTTCTTCTGTGACCCATTGATTACTGAGTACAGTGTTTTTTAATTTCCATGCATTTAGGTTTTTTTTCTGGTTTCTTTTGTCATTTATTTCCAGTTTCATTGCACTGTGGTCAGATAATATGTATGGGATAATTTATGTTTTCTTGCATATACTTTAGCATGACCTATGGTCTAGTATATGGTCTGTTTTAGAAAATGACCCATGTGCAGCTGAAAAAATGTGTATTCAGCTGTGGTTGTGTGGAACACTATATGTCCACTAAATCCATTTTTTTCCAAGCTCTGGTTCAGTTCTACTACTTCTTTGCTGATTTTTTTTGTCTGGTTGACCCATCTTTTTGAGATAAGTTAGTGTTAAGTTCTCCTGTTAGGATTGTGGTCTTAGATAGTAGATTTTTCATGTCCATTAAGATTTGTCTTGTAGAGTTGGGTGCTCCTGTGTTTGGTGCATAAAATATTTATGAGTGTTACCTCTTCCTCTTGAATTTTCCCCTGACTAATATGTAGTGGGCTTTTTGTCATTTGATGATTCTTGGTTTGAAGTTGAGCTGTCTGAGAACAGAATTGCTACTCCTGCTTTTTTCTGAGGTGCTAGGACATGTAGTATTGTTTTCAATCCTTTGACTTTGAGCCTACGAATGTCTTTTTGAGTTAAGTGTATTTCTTGTATACAGCATATTGTTGGATTTTGTTTCCTAATCCACTGTGCCAGTCTATTTCTCTTAATTGGTAAATTGAGTCCATTTACATTGATGGTTATAATTGAGATGTGTTGACTTACAATTGTCATAATGTTTACCTGTTGTTATTTACTCTTTTTTCTCTTGTGTTTAATTGTTTGTCCTATTTAGTGGGTTCCTTCTGTTCTCATTCATGGAGTTTTGGTCATTGTGGTCCCTCTCTAGAACATCTTTCAGTAGCCTGTGTAGTGATGGCTTTGTCATCATGAAATTCTTTAGTTCTTTATCATAGAAGTATTTCACTTCTCTATTAAATTTGAAAGAGAGTTTTGCAGGGTATAGTAGTCTGTGCTGGAATTTCTTTTTATAGAGAACTTGAAGTACTGTGCTCTATGCTCTCCTTGCCTTCATAGTTTGTGAAGAAAAGTTGGCTGTAATTCTGATGGGTTTTCCTTTAAATGTAATCTGCTTCTTTTCTCTAGCAGTTTTCCATATATTATTCTTGTGTTCAATTTCTGGGATCTTGACTATTATATGTCTCAATATGTTTTTAGTTGGGTTAAAGTTATTTGGCATTCTGTATGCTTTGGTTATCTGAATATTGGATTGTTTCCTCATATTTGGGAAGTATTCTGCTATTACTTCTGCCTATATTCTTTTTATATAATTTGTATTGACTTCTTCTTTTTCATTGATGCCTATTAGTCTCACAGGGTTCATCTTGGCATCATCTTTGCAGGTGATGGATTGTTTTTTCCTGCACTCTAGTTGTTTTTAAGAGATCCTTTCTCACCTTTTCACTAGCTGCACTGATGTCTTCAAGTTCTGAAACTCAGTCTTCGCTTTCATTCAAACAGTTTTGTAGATTTGTGATTGAGATTTTAAGTTCTTCTATATCTCTTTGACTCTGCCTCATGTGACCTATTTCTTTCCTGTATTTCTCATTCAAGGAATACTTCATATTTCTAATCTCCTCTATTTTTTTTTTATCAATGTCTTCTTTAGAGGTAGCTATTAATTCTTTTACTGCAGAGTTTTTTTCAAGTTGGGTTTCCTCCATATATGTCTATATTTGATTCTTTACTTCAGATGCTATGATTTCAGAGATTTCTTTTTTATTTCAGAGATTATTTCTTCTCTAAGTTCCTCTTTACCTTTCTGCTGTTGTTCATACATTTCGGCTGAGCTAGGTGTCTCTGCACTTGCTCTGAGTGGACATTGGGTTTCCTCCATATGTTTCTGCATTAGATTCTTTATTTCAGATGCTATGCATTCAGAAGTTTCTTTATTTCAGGCATTAATTCTGCTATGAGTTCCTCTATACCTTTCTGCTGTTATTTCTTTGTTTCCCATGATGTTAAGTCATTCATTTCAGCTAAGTGATTGTCCTCTGCATTTGCCATGGGTTGGCTCAAGGCCTGAGATTGCATTTTCCTCCTTGTCTTTGTCATTTTGTATAACACTGACCTCTGACCTTTGGTGTAGCGCTTTAGTGCAGTTATAACTTTAGCACCTAATGAGATTTGGGTGCAGGTCTATTAAGGCTGAGTTTATCCAGTTATGCCTGGCTTGTGTCTAGGTGTTGTGTTCAGCTCCTTTTTGGTGCAGCCCTTGGAAGTGAACCTGTTGTGCCCCTCTGGAGCAACAGTGAGCCTGTGGTGCCCCTCTGTTGTGCCCAGGGCCCAGCAAGCATCGGGGAGTGCAGAAGCTCTCCCACATACTCACTGGGCTGGGATGGGCTGGATCGGGGGTCAAGAAAGTCCCAAAAGTTCTTACTTACTTGATGGCCTTGGGGGCTGTGGCTCTGGAAGTCTGTAGCCAGTGGTTCGCAGGAAAGTCAGAAGTTCTCCCACAGGCTTACTGGGCCAGGGTGGGATGGATCAGGGCTGAGAAAGTCGCAAAAGTTCTCACTCTATCGACATCCTTGGGAGCGCGGGCTCCAGAGGGCTCTTGCTAGAGGCCAGCAGGGAAATTGAAAGTTCTCCCACACACTCACCAGCTGCGTGGGCCCGGCTGGGGTGAATAGGGGCTGAAATAGTCTCCAATGTTCTCACTCGCTAGGCGGACTTGGGGGCAGGGTCTCCGGAGGGCTGTAGTCAGCGGTGGGCGGGGAAACTGGAAGCTCTCCCACAAGTTCATGGGGCCAGGCTAGGGTGGATCAGGGTCGTTTTTATGTTTTAAAGAGAATAAAAAATAGGAAAAAAAAATGATATGGAATTTCATTAAACAAAATGATACAAATTCACCAATGGTTGTTATATTGCATATTGTTGTCTTCAAATTAGTTGCTCAGGCATAAGTATGCAAAATTGGTGAAACAATTTAAATGGAGAAAAAGTTTTAAGCATTAATTGTTCATTTCAATAGACTGGTAGAAACTGTCGGTACAATTATCCAAGCTATCCTTTACGTGCGCGTGCGCGCGCGCGCGCACACACACACACACACACACACACACACACACACGTTTTTTTCCCTTTCTTCTTTTTTTTCTTCTCTCTTTTCCATCACCCAGGTTGTTCCTTTCCTTTGAACAGTCTTTCCCTTTCATAGTACCCTTTGTACTTTTTGGATTGTATTTACTCTTTCAGAGAACATTTTCTTTGTTTTTTATCTATTTAGTACAGAGTCTACAGAGTCTCACTACATAGATGGGACTTGTAGTGATTTTCCTGTTTTTCAGCCTCCCAGGTGCTTGGATTACAGGTGTGTGCCACCATGCCCCATCTCAACTGTGTCTCAGCGCGCCATGGGGCCGGGCCCAGCGCTTCAGGCTGGGGAATCAAACCTTTGCTCCTGAGTCTGCCTAAATGAGAGCTTTAATTTGCTGAGCTGTCTGGCCAGACCCAGAGTACATTTTCTTAATAACTAAAGCTATATTCATTATTTCAACATAATCTCAGACAATTTTTCAGAAGCATTTTTCTAATTGTTTCATATGAACTTTCAAAGTTTTGGGTTTAAAAAAATTATGTTTTCACTATGTTATCTTCCTATGTCTTTTCTATTTTTTTTTTTTTTTTTTCTGTATTTTAAGGAATGGTCTACAGGGTGTCCAGGGTCTCACTACTAGATCAGACACGTGGTGATTCTCCCATTTGCAGCTTCCCAAGTGCTGGGAATCACAGGTGCATGCCACTATGCCCAGTCTCATTTACTGTCTCGGTGTCCTGGACGTGGGGCTAGCACAGCAGGTCTGAGGATCAAACCCCTGGCCCTGTGCCTTCTTGCAGGCACTTTAATAAGCTGAGCTATTTGGCTGGTCCTATTCTTTTAATCTGAAATTAAGAGGAATTTCTTTTGATATTTGTTATACTTTTATAATTATCTTTTTTAAATGTCTTCTCTATTGTATTTTTGGCTCATATTTAATTGATTCCTGCATTTCATTTAGACAATTGTGGCTTGCAAGTATGTCCTCTGGCCTTATTATCTTTGCCCTTTTAATTTCTGTTATTTTCTGATATAAGTGTTATGCATCTATATTCAATTGAATTCATTACAAAGTTTTATATGAAGTATTTTATGATAATTCAGCTCTGAGTATTCTCTTTCTTTTTTTTTTTTCTTTTTTTTGGGGGAACCAGTGATTGAACTCAGGCCCTTGCGCTTGCCAGGGAAGCACTTATTCCACTGAGCCATCTCTCCAGCCCCAGCTCTGAGTATTTTCTGATTTACACCGTTGTTTAATTTTGAAACTTGCATGCCTTAGACTTAAAAGTTATTATTATTATTTTGAGATTCAAGTTTATTGAAGCATAATTTGCATACAGTAAAATTTGCCCACAGAAGTATTTAGTTCAATAAATTGTGACAAATATGTACAGCCATGAATCTACTACTAAAGTAAAACACAGAACATTTTCATCAGCCCATAGAAATTCCCTTGTACCCCTCTTGGGTTGATGTGCTTTAGCTCCCAGCTTCTGGAAACCATTCATCTGATTTCTGTCCCTGAAGGTTTGCTGTAGTGTTGATTTTGATTTAGCTGCACTATGGATAGGGAATATGAACTTTATAACTTGATGTTTTGGTAGTTGATACTTTTGATCTTTATGTAGCAGGCATACAAAGCATCTTTAGTCTTCAATTGCTCCATGAGGTGCTGCATGTATACCAGTTACATCAACCCTGTTTTACAGTTTTTTTTCTAGTCTTCTGTTCCTTACTCCTTTTCTATCCCCTTTATCAATTTGTGAAAGAGATATATTAAGATCTCCCCCTATAATAGAGACTTATCTAACCTTTTGGTTTTCTTGATTTTTTTGGTCTCACGCCTGTTAATATGAGGGTTAACAAGTGTAGAACTGATAATTTTCTTGGCTTTTTTATTTTAACCCAATGTCTTTATATTTCATGTGATATTTGTACAAAGCCTAGCACTATTTAATTCTTAACCAAATGTAAGAATTTCTGCCCTTTAACAGAATGCTTAGACCATTTATGTTTATTGTGGTTGCTTATATTTTTGATGCCTCATTGTAAATCTGTGTGAAACATTTTCTCATGCCTACCTCTGAATTATTTGACCTTATATTGGTTGCAGATATTCATCCTCTACCTTTGCCAGCTCTTAGCATTTAATATACCCTTGCTGTTCTGTGAGATAACTCAAAAACAATATACTTGTTAAAGTTACAAACAATTTCACATAATTACTGACTTCTCACACAGTAAACTAGCCTTAGAATTCTTTAAATATGTTCTCCTATGTACTTGTGATTTCGTATTTTAAACTCTAAATTCTTTGTGCTCCACTGTCTTTGCTTTGTATAGTTTCCTGGAACTACTAACATCTTTGTTAGGATCTTCATTCACTCAATGCTCCTTCTAACACCTCAGATTTACCCCAAACTCATGTTTCCATAGTACATTCTTTACAGATTCTTTTAATGGTATTTTGTGGCTGGTTAATTTTCTTGAGCGCTCTCTCTTTTTTTTTTTTTTCTGTGTAGAGCAGTCTCCTTTTATCAGCGAAGAATATGTTCTGAAACGTCAAGTGATGTCTGAAACCACAGCACTATTTTTTTTCTATACACACATAGTTATTATTAAAGAGTTTAATTTACAAATTAAGCACAGTAGGAAATTAACAATAATAACTGCTAATTAAATAGGGCAATTATAATAATGAACTGTCATGAAATTCCTAGCATCACTACATCATTACACTGTGGGACCATTATCAAGTTAAATAAGGGTTATTTAAATATAAGCCCTGCTATGTGGTGATAGTCAGGACAGACACAAAGAAGCTAAGAGGTGGTTATCAAATATGGTGTGGAGATGCTGGATGAAGAAATGAATCAGTTCTCAGATGGGATAGAACAAGATAAGTGAAGATTTCATTGTGCGCCTTAGAACAATACACAATATTAAACATATGTTGTTTGTTTCTGGAATTTTCCATGTAATACTTCTGAACAAGAGGTAATGGCATCACTGAAAGTGTGCAGGGCAAAACTGTGGACAAAGGAAAACTGCTCTATTCAATTCTGGGCGCTTATCTTCTTTGGATGTGTATACAGCTCTTATATTACCACTTTTTCCTTATATTTTTGTAATTAATTATTAGGATTCATTTATGTACAAAATTTTTGGAGCGTTCTGTCATAATTTTTACAAGCATTGCCTTGTTTTTGTTTTTAACTCATTTTATTATTATTTTCAAGAAATTTGATTTTTCTGTAAATCACAGCATCTCCTTTTGATTTCCATGTGTCTTAAATTCTTTTTCATAATTTTCAACTTTTTGTATTGGATCTGAAGCAATATGCTTATCGTCCAAATCATGCTTACCCTTGTTTGTACAGCTCCTTGAAGATTCACGAGTCTTAGGTCTAGAATTTATTCTTTTCCAGATATTTGACCTGATATCTTTCCATATCTTTGCGATTTGCAAGAATATCAAGCTTCTGTAACCTCACTGTCTTGAATTCATTTTTTAATTTCTTTATCCACAAAGTCTTTTGAAGTGTAAATTGCTTCTTAGTTTGCTAATTTTAATTTCTTTCTAATGACAACCTGTACTACTACCTTAAAATGGAATCTGGACTTTCTTAGATGCCAAATAGATGGAAAATTGTGGGTTGGAAATTGTGCACCAACATGATTACTTTGGTTGAGGGTCACTTTGACTAATGTAGACTTCACATTCTGAGAAGCAGTGTTACAATGTCTAGACAGCCCCTTAAATGGAAATGTACAGATTGATACACATGGGGATATTTGGTTTAGGGATCTATATTTCCAACCATAAAAGGACTAAAGTACAGTGTATCTTTTATGGATGATGAGTCTCATTTTACTTGGAAAGTATCACTGACTTGTAGGTTTACACCTTTTTCTTTTTTGTTTTACTCCTTGAGGCCTGAGAAACTGAGCTACTGTGCCCTCTGATCTCCTAATTTTAGGTGAGCTTATATAGCCTTTGGGCCTTAAAGTATGGGTAGGTGTTCATTCCCACCAATCCAATCTCACTTCCAGTGTTACATTAACTGACTCCTATAGATACTGTTCCTTTACAATATGGCTTTATAGTTGCTTTAGTATAAATCTACTTGGAGAAAACATTACTTACATTGTAATCTTTTAAAATAGCATTTCCCCCACACATTCTATAACTAGTATTTCATTGCTATGTCAGACATATATGTATGAAGAAGATATTGCTCAATACATATTCTTTGGGTAAACAAATGATTACATATCTTTTTCAGTGTATTTTGAGTGGTCTGGCATAAAAATTTGTATCAAGGGACTATGTTGAAAGTCAACTTTATATCGCTAAATGAAACTGGTATTTTCCTAATGGCCTGTCATTTCAGAGTTTTAGTACTTAGCAACCATTTAATGTATGGATTATTGGCCTATTCACTCATATTACAGATGCTGTGAGCTGCTCAAGTCTGCCAAGAGAAATATGTTTTACAGATTTAAAGATAAATGATGTAGTATTATTTAATGCTAGCGATTGTGGATGACTGTGCCCTTAATTGACAGTTTTGCAGATTAACAATGCATTCGATGGATTATTTCCCTCCTGTACGGATTATAGAGAATGAATTTATCTCTAAAGTAGCCCAAATCAAATAAAACACACTTTTGCTAGATATCAAGTATTGCCTAGATGTTAGAGTGAAGGTAAGATGGAGGTGGAAGCCAACAACCATCACAATAGAAAGCATGCAACAGAAATGTCAAAGTCAAATGGCAAATGTTTTCTGTGAGGACAAGCCCACTTTGCAAGGATGCGGGGCTGATGAGATTGCTCAGAGGACTAAGCACCTGCATAGGTAAGCGCAGGGACTAGATTCAATCCCCAGCACCACACACCACAGCAGCCCTGACCTTGGCTGCACTGAGCACTACTGGGCACACACGCCTGTCATCCCTGCACTGGGCAGGCTGAAAACAGGAGAAGCACTAGGTGTCCAAGCTGTATAGTGAGACTCTGTTCCAAATACACAAAACAAAACAAAACAAATTTAAAAATAGGTTGTGTTGAAATTTAAAAATATCAGAATGAAAAAAACACATTCTATTAGTGCTCCTCAGTATACTTTTTCTTATTATGAACCCATTTATCTCAATATTTTTGTCATTTTCTGAAACAATTCTGGAAGTTCTTATTCATGAGTATCCTTACTAGGCATGATGCAGAACTACAGTGGCTACTGCTGCTGAGAACTATCCAGCAGAAAGGCACCCTCAGAAAATATTATGGTGAGTCCCTGTCCACCTCATTTACCACATCTGTCACCATGCAAATCTTGGCTCTTCCCCCAAAGTCGGAATAACCACCAAAGGTTGATGGCTTGAGTTGATTTACAGCATTCAGATAGGCATGGCAGAACAGCCGGAGATGCTCACAGAAGATTACTTTCAGAGCTGCTTCAGGCTCCTTTCACAAAGTAGGAAGAATGATGAGATAAGTGTGTTTGAAATCAGAGGGACTGTTCTCAGAGGATTTAATGATGGTGTGTCTGTTACCATAACACATTTTGAAAAATTTAAACAATCACTGCATGTTAATATACACACACCTTATGTGTCAGTGGTGCACTATTAAGAAATACTAAGTTTGTTACTCTTAAGAATTTCTAAAACTGGCATTCCCTGGAGTGTTTGCCTAGGCACATCCTATAGTACTGTAAGGGCATCTCGTTGAATATTATTGCTTATGAAACATGAAATTAAAAGCAACATTACCAGCATTTGAATGATTAAGACATGTAAGTGGCAGTCACTGTAATAGTGATAATACTGGTCATAATTAAACAAAAACAAAGAAAGAAATAAATTCGCCAAATATTGTTCTATGTGCCTTTTTTCTTGTGTAGTAATTCCAGGTCTAATTGAGGATTTCTTGGAAGAGAGGGTTCCTGTCATTTCATGTGCGGGAGTCTGTAATTGTTAAGAATTCTTGGTATTATTATCAAGCATGCTGTTTTATGAGTCTTTGTTTTTTCAGTTACTGTCAGTATGCAGTGGGGCAAGTCATTTACTCTCTCAGTAGCTTCCTTCCTCTTGAAATGGGGCCTGATAATTAGAGAGCACATATTTTGCATTCTTAGTCTTTAGTGAGTAGTAGTAATTATGCAATTTTTTTTTGTTTTAGGTTTGGATGCTTGTCATGGTTGTCAAAATCAAATAATACCACTTACTATGTCAGAGAAAGTGCATGAAGTTAAACTGTATTACGAATCCTCAGTAGGAACTTTAAAGACCAAGTAGACTTGAGGGGCAGCTAGGAAGTAGGCAGGGAAGACAAAGGCTGTCTGGAGGATAAGCTGGTGAAGACAGAAGCTGGAAACTCAAGGTTAGTAATTATGGAAAAGGAAAATGATTACTGTAGTGTTCTGCATTAATCCAGAAACTCTGCTTGTTATGTGTAGTTGGAAATGAGAAAAATATCACCAGAAAACACACAGTAGGATGGTCTGTTCAGTCTCACATTTCCTATAAAAATGACTACAGGGCCTGGGGATTTAGCTCAGCAGCAGAACGCCTGCCTAGCAAACTGGAAGCCCTGGGTTTGGTCCTCAGCACCAAAACCAAAAAATAAACCACAGCTAAAAAATAACTACAACTGGATTTTAAAACCTGAAAAATGATACAGGGCAGAAAGTGTGAGGTAATTGCACTGAGGATAGGTGACGTGAAATTTCAGAAAAAAGTTAGGGCTGCTCTGCAAATGTATCTTCTCTTTCTTTCTTTCTTTCTTTCTTTCTTTCTTTCTTTCTTTCTTTCTTTCTTTCTTTCTTTCTTTCTTTCTTTCTTTCTTTCTAGAAATTTCTCTTCCGGTCTTAGAAGTGGACTGGGCGAGATCTCAGGGCTGTGCAGCTGTTATCTGTCTCCACTGAAGATGCTTTTCATGGCTCTTTGCCTTTCCTGTGTGTTCCTGCAGTTTACTGTATGGTCACAGGTCACAGAAATCCATGTGATGCACAAGGTAAAATGAGGACACCTTGCATTTTATTTAGATAAAGTGAAACTGTTTGATAAATACAAATAAATCTTGGCGAGAGAGAGAGAGCTGACAGAATGATAAAAAGCAAGTTGTTTTACTGTAAGGCATCTTTTGAATGAGACAGAGGAATCCACTCACAGATTGGGGCTTCTTTGCCCACAAAAGCCGGGGCTGCTGGGCCCGCGTTGGCACTTCGATTTCACACCTGGCTGGTGTCAGCTCACACTTTCCATTTGGCAGAGTAGTCCTGTAATTCACTGCCTCTAGCCTGCCCCTGGAAGGATGTTTAATGAGGTTGGAAGTTTTGTTCAAATTTTCTTTTTTCAAAATCCTTTTTATTCCATGAAGATGAAAGTCAAGGGCTTCCAGATAAGCCTGGCTGGCGTGCTTTCTACTGTTCTGAAGTTTAAGAAGGCAAGGAGCATATGGGTGGACGCCCAGGGGCTGTGTCTGATGATTTCACCTGGTGGGTCTGCCCTCTGAGAGGCTTCCTGGGCAGGTACCAATTTACCTCAGGCATTTAGAGGGCTTATTTCTTCAGGTGGGCGGGTCCACTCTCTCCTCGGGGTGCCAGTCTCCTTTCCATTAGTGCTGATGTGAAGGGCAGGCTCACTGAGTCATGAGTGTCCACACAGGCATGCTTGTGCAAAGCAAAACTAGAGACATTGAAAAGAATAAACTGGGGCAGGGAGGAAGATCTCCTGGAATGGTGGCAGACGTTTCTCGAAGTTTCTACTCCTGGCTTTAGAAGTGGAAGAGGCGGAGGGCCAGCTTAGTGGAATAAGCACTTCCCTGGCCACTGGCAAGCGCAAGGGTCTGAGTTCAATCCCCGGTTCCGCCAAAAAAAAAAAAAAGTGGAAGAGGCAAAGTTTGTAGGACTGTGGAATACCGAGCCTGTACCATGTAAGTTTTCCTGACTCTCAGGTATGGAGCACAGATTTTCACACTGCCTGAAAAGCAGGAAGCAAGGGATAGTGAGGAAGGTGTCACAGAACAGTTGACCACTGCCAAGCAGAGGAGAGAAGGAAAGATGTGTGGTACTATGAACACGGGAGGGGCCCATTGCAGCAGGAAGGCTCCGATCTTCTTGATGTAGCAGTGAGTTCTCCCCAGCCCCAGAGAGCACAGGAATTCCAAGGCTGGGTCTAAGTAATAATTTGCCCCAGTTATAGCCACCGATGAAACAGTTTATAGAGATGCTCTTCTAAGAAAAAAAAAAAAAAAATTAGACAACTTGAAATGGAAAGAGCAGGGAGGGTCTGAAATCAAATTTTAGGTTTAACCCCTTGGGCTTCCTTGTTGCTAAACTGTTAGCTCTGATTGTATTTCCCAGGTACTGTACTTTGGCTTCCACTTTGATTTTACCAGATTAATTAATTAAATTCAACAGCTGTTGATTGAGAAAGTTAGCTTCTCTGTAGCTGAAACAATTTTCAGACTCTGAGAGTAATTAGGGGCAATGTCATTATATCATGTCACCCTTATACACCTGGTGAATGTTTTTGAGGTGTAGTACCAGCTATTTGCATCAGAGACACCTGTGGTATTTGCAAAATGCATATTTCTAGGTTCTACTCCAGTCTGTCCTGTTAGAATTTATTGCACACACATATGTACACAAAGGCTCAGAAGAGTCTTATGTAGTCCAGTATTTGAGAACCACGGCTTTTGCTAATACTTTTCAATATTCCATTTGAGGTGAGCAATATTCTTAGAGCAATTATTTCCTATGCATAGGTTTGTAATAACTAAGATATTAGATTAGTTACCTTGAACCACTCTTTAAAATTTAAAAAATGTAGTTGTCATTACTCACAGTTTAGTCTATCAGTCTCAAGAAAAAAAAAAACTTGATTCTTCAAAGGATGATGATATTTATTTGAGAATAAGAGGATGGCATGGGAACTCACATGCCATCATAAACTATGAGTATATTAAGAAAAGATTGAGGGCTGGTGAGATAGGTCAGCAGAATAAGTGCCTGCTTAGGTACGAGCAGGGACCTGCTTCAAGCCCCAGCACCACATGCTGTGCTGGCCCTGCCTCCAGGCTTGCTGAGCTGACCACGAAGTCTGGCATGATAGCACATGCCTGTAATCCCAGTGCTGGAGAGGTTGAAAACAGGAGAATCACTTGGAGTCCGAGCTGCACAGTGAGACCCTGTGACAAATACAGAAAGAAAGAAAGAAAGAAAGAAAGAAAGAAAGAAAGAAAGAAAGAAAGAAAGAAAGAAAGAAAGAAAGGAAGGGAGGAAGGAAAAGATTGAGGCAAGAAGTCTGTAAAGAAAAAAATGAAGAGGATCACATGAGGTATTTTGAAACAATCTTCCTAGTCACAGGGGTGATATCCAATGAAAGCTGAACAGCTGTTGAATAAATGTCTTTGTAAAGTACTTTTTGTATAAAGCTCCAGCAACCTTTACACAAGCTTGTGATTCTGGCAGTCAGCAATCATGTCATAACCCACCTTTCCTAACAGACAGGCAGTATTTACTGTTTATTTTAGTAGGTTTGACACGAAGGACTCCATTAGGGTTGTTACAACTTTCACATGTTTTTCAAAAGTATAGCCACATCCCTACATTTGGTCTGACTTTGAAAAATGGAAGTAGATTTTCTATCTTTCTTGTAACTACACTTTAGAGACATACTATCCTAACACGTAGTATGTGTTAAGCATGAAATAGTGTGCTTCCTATCAGTCATCTTTAAAGGATGAGTCCTGGGTTTCTCTCTCTCTCTCTCTTTCTTTCTCTTCTTCTTCTCTTTCTCCTCTTCATCTTCCTCTTCTCTTTCTTCTCCTCCAAGAAGTTCACATCAATTTTGTGGCAATCATCTTTCTGACTATGGCTTCCTATTTAAGCGACAAATAGGCTTTCCATCCAACTTATAGTATTGGAGATAAGGGATGTATGTCTGAGTTACTTTTCTCTGGTTGCTGGGGCAAAATACCTGACATACAGTTAAAAAGAGGAAAGGTTTGTTTAACTCAGAATGTGTAGAGCTTTCAGCCCATACTTGGCTGATTCCCAGGCAGAGCAGCTTCATAGAGGAGATTAACTCACAGTGGGCAGAAGTAAGAAAAAGCAAGAGAGCAAAGAGAAGAAAACGAGCCTCTTTGTGCTGCTTTTGTCTTATCCAGACTGCTGGGATTAGGGTGGTGCCAATCCAGTTCATGTCCTCCTCCAGAAAACACCCAGCCTTAATCCCAGCCCCCTTAATCCTAGCATGGCTCTTTGAATCAAGCACATGGTCCAGATTCAGCACCTCCAAAACAGCTTGCCTCCCATGACTGCATGAGGCTTTGGGGGTGGGGGGGAATCCAGACACGAACTGTAACAAGGGGTTTGGTGTGTTTTGACTCAGTGGTGAGGATTAAATTAATGACCTACTGATGTTCAGCAATGGCCCTGCTCCTCAAGGAGCTGTAGCCCTAGTCCACATTGAAATAAAAGTACTATTTGGTTCTCAATTAGAAGCATCTGCTTTGCCTGGGGGCCCTTCATGTCCCCTCGGAGAAGTGAGCTTCTCACTGATGACTTCCCTCAGTGTGGCCAAAGGAAAAGGAGAAAATGATCCTTCTGGAGAAAGTCTACAGACTCCATTGAATTTTTTTATGACAAAAAAGTAACATCTACTTTCATTCTTTTCTTCTCTTTCAGGAAATGAATGAAGGAAAAAGTAGTTTATCACCAGCGTATTTCAGTTTTAAATAAGGAACTAGAATAAAGGCCACCTTCCTTTATCTCTTGCACTGATATTATTGCTGCCCCAGATTAAATATCTCTGCCTTAGATTACTTACCAAGAATTCCCTAACTGAGCATCTCTGCTTACAAGGCTTGCAGGGCAGAGCTGTCCACCACACTTCACCTCCCTGGGCATGATCCTGACTCATCACCCTGAGGCCGTTCTTGCTGGGCTGGTCTTTTCTTAGTTTAGCACTGAGCTTCTGTTTCACTCTCTTCACTGCTACTTGAAAGTTACCATTTACTTTTACAGGTAATGTTGAAGTGTTCCTGAATTATAATCTTCATCCAGAATATAAATCACATAGCTATAGCAACAGCCTGGCATATATTATAAGGAACTGTAGCCCTATTCCTGGTGCTTCCTTTACATTTTTAAAAAATTCTCTGGAGCAGAGTTACCCAGAGCACAGATCTTGAAGCACATCTATCTATATCACATTCAGTCTTTGCTTTTCGTGATCTTTAATTTATATATTGGAAGATCCTATTAAGCTAGACTTGACAGGGCAAATGATAGTAATTTGCTTTTTCTGTTGATTGCAAATGTGACTTCAGGTTATCCGAGTCCTAATTATTTCTTTTCTGTCGTTTGAGTTACAGTGGGATTTTAAATGTATAAAGAGAAGCCAGCTTGATTTTCAGTGCTAGTTGTTCTGACAAAAAAACAAAACAGCTTATAGAAAAAAAGAATTTGAAATCTTTATACTGTATTTGAATTTGAAGTTAGTTTGGAAACAAGTAGTTTTAAAATTAACTTAGAAACAAAATTAACATTAATGGAAAAATAAAATAGACATGATGAAAGGGACTTAAAGTATTGAGGACATTCTGATTCTGATGTTTATTATATACTTAGCTAAACCTGATATTTTATATATATATTTATGTATGTATATATACTTCATATATGTATATATACTTCATATATGTATAATACTATATATATTTAAAGACAGGGTCTCTCTATGCAGTTCTGGCCAGTCTTGTGCTCTCTCTTGTAGCCCCCAGGCTGGTCTGAACTCAAGCAATCCTCCTGGCTCGACCTCCAGAGTACTGGGATTAGAGGTGTGCACCACACCTTGTTCCTTGAGTTTGCATTTTACCAGAATTTATTGTGGTGCAAAAGTCATAAAGCTTGTGTACTGGCTATCAGGTTAGAACAAGTTGACTCTTAGGTATTATTTCTAACTTTTTTCCTCTTTTGAATGTATTTGGTACAGGGTCTCACTACACAGATCAGACTTTGAGTTATCCTCCTGTTTTCAGCTTCCCAAGCACTGGGATTACAGGTATGTGCCCAGGGTCAATAGCAGTCTCATTGTGCCTCAGGGCGTGTGGCCTGCGTTGCATGCTGGGGATTGAACACTGGTCCCTGTGTCTACCTAAGCAGGTGCTTTAATCCTCTAAACTATCTGGCTGGTCCAAACAACTCACTGTTCTTGAGAGCAGTATTGAGCTGGTAGAAATGTGAGGTGTCAATACTGTATTAATTGGAGTTGTCTTCCCTGGGATGCAAAACCTGACAGCCACACTTAAAGGAGGAGATTTAATTTGTCTCAGTTTCAGGGGATTCAGTCTGAGACAATGAGCCCTCACAGAAGGATGTAACGGAGCAAAACTACTAAGTTCATGGAGGCCTGAAGCAGAGTCAGAGAAGAAGGGGAGAGGACCCAGGCCCAGTGCTAAGGCCCAAGGTCCATGAACACCCAGTCATGCCCACAAGGGTTCTTCTCCAACCCTAGGAGGATTAGCAAGCTGGTCCTGTGGACACTTCACCCCAGTGGGCGCGATGCCTTCTGGGAGGACTAACTTATTCTTGGTGCAAATTGCTGATATCAGAGTAATGCTAGGTGGTATTAGCCTCAGTGGTGGGTGTGTTGACCTAGAGGTGGAGGGAATGAGCTGAGGGAAGACATATCAATCAGAGGAGGAAGGAAGGAAAGGAAAAAAGAGGATGCAAATACAATTTGAGTGGAAATTTAAAAATAATGATTATTCAAAAGTTACTTGAATAAATATTAATGAATTTAGAAGTTTATAATTGCTACTTTCCACTAATAAATTTGATTATTACTCTGTTTATCAGAATACTTCTACTCCTATTGACAATCATGGGCTAATTTCCTTATGATAATACTGGATCTTCAAAAAGTAAATTGAAAAATCTTTTGGCTCCAGTCCAATCCATAGTTTCTATTTGTTTCTCCTTGGATCCCTGGTCTAAACCCTATTTCACATATATGCCACATGTAATTCTAGTGAAGCAATTACATTATGTGAGCTCATTATTATTTTCCTCACTGCCTGGTCCAGCTTAGAGCATCATATTGATTCATTATTAAATTTATTGAATCATTTAGTTTTGAAAGACAAAATAAAAGGGTTCATTGAAGTAGAATCTCTCATTGTGTTGATGTTTCCTCAGCAAGGACTTGGGAATTCAGTGCTCTAGATAAATGGTGGTCAGCTCCCCACCCTCTTGTGTGGACTGCCTCTGTGTGTCCTGGGTCTCTGTGTCTTCCTTACTGGCATTGTTTAATGACTGTTAATGACTGAAATGTTACATTAAGAGTGGGAGCAACATAAAAGCTTATGGGCAATGTCACTGTACTACAGGTATCTGAGGTTATTTCTACCCAAAGGTACACCAGCATCTTCCTGTGGCTCCAGTGTTTCTTAGTATTTTATACAGAATTCATCCAGACGTTAAGACTGTTCTCTAGAGTGTAATGGTCTCGAGAATTTTTATCTACCCCCAAGAGAAGGCTCATATAGTAATAAATAGTTTTGCTATAGAAGATAGCTGGGAGTTGAATTCTTAGCCAAACTATTTTCCTAAACTAGGGGAAATGTACTGGGGATAAAGTGTCCTCTTAAGTGTTCTCACCTCTAGTAGGAAAAATTCAATTTCCCTGAAAGATATGTCATCACTTTTCTCTTCCTGAGACTTTAATCTTTGTATCACAGTGGAAACGGAGCTGAGGATCAAAGATTCAACACAAATTACTGGGCCATGTTTTGAACCCGACTTGTGTGGTCATCAGGATGTCTAGGAGCTGGAGGTGGATGGCAACGGATCGAGAGCTGTGGGAGTGTCGAAGGAACAGCAGGGAAGGCTGGGGAAATTATCTGAACACAGAATGGTGATTTTGATACTGTGTTCTGCCACCAAGCACAGGTTATTAGCTGTAAAAAATCAATTTTCTTTGATAGTGTCTCTATGTCCCCTACCTCTTTTCTAAAACTTAGGTGATGACCAAAGTAACTTCACACACTATATTGTGGGCATATTATGTGCTTGCTGCATTTAGCTGCTCTGAACATTATGAAATCAATACAGTACAATACTGAAGCCAAATTTAAAAATTGATACTGCATTTTTCTTATCTCCCTTGTAATTTCAATCAGACAAGGTTTTTTGTTTCTTGTTTAGAGTTGTCTGGTGAGCATTCAGTTAGCAAAGAGCTAAACATAAAGAGCTAATGATATACCTTAATTCAATCGCCACATATTTAGTTCATAGGTATGAAAAGTACATACAAGGAACAGTGAAAGAAATATAATCTGTGTTGAATTCAGCTCATGCTTTTCATTCCCTGCGATTTACTCTTTTTTTTTTTTTTTTTTGTCTTTTTGAGACAGGGTCTCGCTATGCAGTTCAGGCTGGCTTTAAGCTCACTTTGTAGCTCAGGCTGGTCTCGAACTCACAACAATCCTCCTGCCTCAGCCTCCCGAGTGCTGGGATTACAAGCATGCGCCACCACACCCGGCTTGTCCCTGCGATTTACTCTTGAGGGTTATAATGCCTTTCCTTCTTTTTCAACTTATGAGCTTATCTCTTTTTTGATAAAACAAAATAACTACATTTCTAATAAATAAGAAACAAGAGAAAACATACTGTCCCTTAAGTTACCACTCTGACAATAAACTTCCAAAACAGTGGTATGCTGCCTACCAGACTTTTGCCTAGGCATGCAGGGTTTACCCTCTAGTTGCTACAGTGTATATTCAGGCTTATAGCTTCCTTAGATTTCATGTTTCCAGAAGCATTGCTTATCATGCAATCTTTAATATCTTAATTGCAACAGGTTATAATGCTTTGAAGAAGAAACAAAGTATTTGTTTAGGCTCTTATTTTTCTATCATGAGTGTCACAATACCATATTCATATTTCTAGGAAGTTTTGATGTCAGAAATATGCTTATCTTTACTCAACTCCACATTTCCTACACTTTAACCCACCTCATCTCTTTTTAAAAGAAGTAGATCTATAACACTTTAAAGGATGGTGATTTTAGGAACTCCCATTTGCGAAAAAATAATACTACATATATCCCCATGAAATATAGTGGGAGTAGTTTAGAAAAGGTTTTATTGATAATGTCAAGGAACTGGACATTTGTTCCTCTTTTTAAAGCATCAACGAGAATAAATATTAAATGTCTTTTAAAATTGCATTGAATGATTTATTTATTTATTTTCTGTATTTTAGGGAAGAGTCTACAGGGTGTTCAGGGTCTCACTACTAGATTGGACTCATAGTGATCTGCCTGTTTACATCCTCCTAAAAGCTGGGATTACAGGGATGTGCCACCACGCCCAGTCTCAATCACAGTCTGAGCATGCCCCCGCTGGGGGGCCAGTGAGGCCAGCCTAGGGATCGAACCCCTGGCCCCTGAGCCTGCTTGAAGGCGCTTTAATCTGCTGAGTTATTTGGCTGGCCTTCTGCTGAACTATTTGGCCGGCCCCGTATTGAATGATCTAGTTTTTGTTATTTAGCCCACTAGAATGGATATAAGGAAAAGATTCTCAGTATTGAACACTTCAAAAAAAAAAAAAAAAGAAACTGGGATAAAACTTGTTTGAAATTAGTGCAGTATTTTTTTTTAATATAGTATGAATTCACAGTCATATTTTACGGTACTCAGAGTTTGGGTGTCTCTGTTCATAAGTGACATTAGTATATAATTTTCACTCTTGGATTAACTTTGTTAGGTTTTGATACAAGTGTATGTATTTCTCAAAAGCTGATGTGAATATTTTCCTTCTTTTGCTCAGTATAGTAACTGTGCCCAACATGGAATTTTTTTCTCCTTGATTATTTGAAATATTTCACTGGTTAATAGGCTGAAGACTATTACAAGGAATGTAAGTAATGCTATCTATAATTTTCCTAGTATTGCTCTTATTAGGTTTTCTTTCTGTTGTTATCATATTTGGTAATTAGGGCCAGCCAAATAGCTCAGCAGATTAAAGAGCCTGCAAGCAGGCATAGGGGATGGGGCTTTGATCCCCAGGCTTGCTGTGCCCAACCTGCCCCAGGGCGCACTGAGATGGCAATTGAGACTGGGTGTAGTGGTGTGTACCTGTAATTCCAGCTCTTGGGAGGCTGTAAACAGTGAGATCACTAGGAGTACCATCCAGTAGTGAGACTCTGAACACCCTGTGGATCCTTCCATAAAATACAAAAATCAGATAAACAAACAAGCAAACAAACAAAAAAAACAAAAACAAAAACAAATTTGGTAATTAATGTTTTTACAAAAAATTGTCTATTATGTTAAGATTACTTATTTTCTTTTCAATATTCATACTATATATATATATCATGATTTTCAAACATTTGTTGAACTTTTATGTGAACATTTTGTTCTTGCCTCTTTTTATAATATTCATTGTTTGAATTTATTAACTGTCATTTTTAATTTCTAATTTTATTGTCATATCACTTGTAATTAATAAGGGGACATTCACTTGGTGTTCTTAAATATT
>PVKA01030343.1:0-27401 GCA_004027165.1 Ctenomys sociabilis
AAAAAAAAAAAAAAAAAAAAGAACTGAAAAATTTATAAGAGGGTAGGACTTAGCTTTGGGCCCTGGGAGGTTTGCTTATAAAAGGAACAGACTTCAAACCACCAATGGTTTTCTTAATTATCATAAAAATGTAGGCAGAGAACTCAGATTCCAAGACCTCTTTCTAAAAAGATTATTCAGACAAAGCAAAAAAAAAAAACCGTCTTAAACAATCTCTTTCGGAGTTCTCTAACTTTCACTTTGACCCCAACAGTCACCACCATCCCAGCCCCTTCCGTAGCTGGTCCTCCTGACCCTCTCTCTCTGGCTTCCTCCGGGCCCTCCTGGCCCTCTCGGTTCTTGGACACCAACTTGCCTCCAAAGGTTAAAGCCCCTGCCGAGCAGATAAGCACCCTCTCTTAATTATAGACCCCACTCTCACTCTGAGCTGAAAGTCATCACCAAAAGGCTGTGCAAAGCTGGCTGTAGAGGGAGAAGTTTGCAGAGGAGGTGAGGGTACTTGCAGGTGTGAGTCATGGAGCACATGTGATTGCACTAGCAGGTTTCTGTGTTGGGGGAGCTTGTGCTGGGAATGGAGTGCGGAAGACAGAATTGGGCGCGTAGCATGACTTTGAGGGCCCTGCCTATCTGAGGAAATCCGCGGAGTTCAGATGTGCTCACTGTCTCCTGGAGTCCTCTTTGCAGACCCAGCTGTAAGAAGAAAGAAAGGACACACTCACAAGGGCTTCTGCGAGAGGCTGGCGCACTGCAGCTGGGAGATCTCGGAGCAGGCCGACTCCAGCCCTCCTCTCACTTTTTCTTTTTTTCCTGCAGTCCTTTTGCTGAACTACATCCCCAGCCCTTTTTTATTTTTCATTTTGAGACAGGATCTCACTAAGTGGCCGTGCTGCCCAGGTTGGGCGTGACCGTGCGTTGTTCTCGCCTCAGTCTCCCAGAGTGCTGGGATGACCACTGTGTGCCGCTGCGCCTGGCTCCGCTCACTTTGGAGGAATAAATGTTGCCAGGCAGAAATTGGGTGTTTAATAGGTCAGCATCAACTAAAGTAGGAAATAGCATCCCTGCTGGAATGCCCAACACGGTGCTGAAAGCAGCGTGGGACAAAAATAATAACAACCCGAATACATTTGTGGCAGTAAGCATAAAACACCTGGGTGCTTCCGCCTCAAGTAATCAACTGCAAAGAGAGGACTATTTCATAGAAATTGTAAATAGAAAAGTCACAAAGAACAATGGTTCTGCTTTGGCTAAACAAAGGGAAAAAGTAGGTAAAATATGCAGTTACTGATTGTTAAGGCCATATGAGGTCTTCTGGTGGGTTTAGATTATAAACGTAAATTTTGTTTTCTGTTGTGTAAAAATGTGTACTCACCACTGTTTTCTGTTGTTTAGTACCTAGTGGCTGTTTTGTGTTGTTTGTTAAGATAAAATGTTTACCTCCCTAATTTTTGTAAACAAAGTTAGCTTACAGAGATGACTTTAAAAAGAAATTAAATGGGCTTTGACTTACTGTAGCTATGCAAGGCTGCATGCATGGAAGTACTCAGGTGCAAGATAACCAGAAACTAAAAGAAAGCCCCAGGAAATTTAATTTGAGCAGTGGTCACAATGACCCTAAAAGTTTTATTGTGTGTTGGACAATGAATTTGTTTACCAAATGGAATGTGGTTCCAGGTTTTAAAACCCCCCCTGCTTCCTGGGCTAGCCGCCTTTTGGTCCTTTCCTGAGTGAGAGCTGATGGGGGGGGTTCCTGAGCTCAATAATAAATGGCTTTCCAAATTCCAATCTGGCTGATCTGGTTCCTATTCTGAGTGACCCATAACAGTGAGTTCCTTTCAAGTAAGTGCTTGTATGGATTGAGTACTCAGAAATGTACCAGAGATTAAGGAATTCAGAGTAATGCTTTTGAAACGTTAAAAAGATAGTCCCATGGAAACAATTCTAATAGGTTAAGAATGCAAGTCCACATAATTGCAAAATTTTGTAAACAAAATCAACATTATTTTTTGATTAATAAAAAGATAAGTCTTCTCTGGCCTGTGGAGGGAGTAAAGTCTGATGTTTTCATTCCACTCAGGTATGTTTTAAGCTTGCACAGGCTAGGTGATCAAATAAAACATGTCACTTCTTTCTGAGGCTTACAATGATAAAAATAACAATTTACGTTTATTCTGAAGTACTTATTTCAATAGTAATTATGTTTGGAAGTATGTCAGCTGTAAGATTAATTTTTAAGATTCTTAGAACACATTAAATTTGAATTAATGAACGGCTATTTAGTAGATCACTAGATAATTTCTAAATAAAAGTGAAGCATTAATCACTAACCATCAATTCAAATTTATATACGTTTTTCTTATTTTAATATGCTACTTAAGAGGGGTAAAAGAACTTGCTTCCTTCTCTGAAGGTTCAAAATTGAGTTGGCTGAGCAGCCAGGTGGCCAGTGGGGGAGGCTTGGCCCCCAAACGCCCCAGTCAGTCTCATCCAGTAGGGCTCACCCTCCTGTTCCTTCCCAGCCTTTCTAGGCAGCCCCAAGGTTGGACACCTCCTGTGGTACAGGAAGGAGCAAGCGCCAGAGGCCCCGCCCGCCACGCTACTCCCAAGATGGGAGCAGCTGGCCCTCACCTCTGGCAGCTGCCTAAGGCCAGGCTTGCACCACCTTCCTGCTTGCACTGCAGCTGCTGACCCCAGGTGGGTGCCACTACCAAGCCTGCCCCATGCTCCCTATCCTTCTGCTCCCCATCCCTCGGCTCCCCTCCCTCAAGGTTCTGGTTCCATCTTTTCCTCTGCTCACAAACTACCTCTGGACAGTTGTGCTGGTTTTTGTTCAGTGTTTCACTCTTAGGCATTTGCCATCACTGCTGCCATCAGGACTGGATGCTCATCCTCATTGCCTCCTGTTCTGCCCTGTTCCCTCCCCAAGTTGGGATGGGGTGCCAAGGCTGGGTGCAGAGCACCCCATCCCAAGGAGGGTGGGGCGCTGCCCCTTGGATGCTGCTGCACAGTGGGGAGGGGCCATGCCAACTTTGGAAGGGGGTAGGGGCCACTAGCTCCTTCCCCCTGTTCTGTTGGGGAGGGTGGCCATTATTCATCCCAGCCTAGAGCTTCCCCTTTGGTTTCCTAGAGTCTTCTGAAATAAATGGACAATAGATAGAGTAACAGGACAGAGATGCAGATTTATTACATGCAACCAGAGCATCATAGGAAGTGAATACTCCCAAACGAAAAGACATGTAGAAGTTCCACAGTGCAGAGAGGGTCTAGACAGTTTATGGAGGGGAAATAGCTTAGGGTGCATGATGAGGTCTGAAGAACAGAAAACAGCCTGGGATGAAGGTTGTCGGGAGCTTGCCTTCTACCCACTAGGGCGACAGTAGAAGAAGCCCTTCCCTGTGCTTCCAGGAGAAGGAGGGACAGCAGGCAAAGGCATTGAGGTGTCAATGACATCCTGGCTCTGCATTCTTTGATTCAAAATATTCAGCATGTCAGAGGGAAGCCACGTTTGGGGGTGCATCTCCTGAGCCCCAGCACTGCCTCTGGAACTATGAATGGGTGTGCTAACGTTTGTCACTCTGAGAAGTTTTGTGAGGGACGTGTGGGACTGCAGGAAGTTGTGCTAGGTGTACGCATGAGCCTGCTGTCTGAAATGCCGATCCGCAGCGATTCCCAGTCCCCCCACTCCTCCATAGGCACCCCGGTACATTTCCTCTGGGAAACAGAAGTTACTCTGGTTAAAAGTTATAACTGAATGCGCCAACATGCAACGGTGCCACGTGTAATTGGAGTCGATGATGAGATATTCCCTTTGCTTACGACAAAAGATTATGCTGTATGCAAGCCCTGAGCCATGCAGCTATGGAAGCACTGAGCTATGATAAGCTACGGAGTCTGTTGAGACAGGGAAGTTTGCTTTGCTGTGGCAGCATTTCCCTTTGGTTTTCCGTGCATCACCTTTGCCTACAATTTTTATAAATATTTATTTATTTGTGCATTGCTTTGTCTTCTAGGAATTAGACATCTCCACTTCCAGGAATTCTGGATTTAGAACTTCTAACTTCCCTCCAGCCTCTCCATGTTCTGCCTTGTGAGAGACCCGGAAAGTTGGGGGGCAGCCGCTGAGGGGAGAGTAGGCAACTTAGATTGCGTCACCAAGACCACCAAAGATGACTGCACCGTGCACCCTAGAATTTGCCAGCTTAGCACAGGGTTGTCTCGGTGTGGCAGAGAAACAGCAGACGCAGGAAGGACTCTGCTTCCCTTCTTCTTTCCCTAAAAATAGAGCACAAACTTCCTTCTGTCAAAGTGAACTTTCCCTCATGTCAGGGGCTCCCTTCTTCTGTGCCAGGAAAGTGATTCATTTTTTTTATTTTTCCCCTGTATTTTAGGGAAGGGCCTACAGGGTGTTCAGGGTCTCTCTACTAGATCGGACTCATAGTGATCCGTATGTTTACAGCCTCCCAAGGGCTGGGATTATAGGCTTGGCCACCACACCCAGTCTCAATCACTGTCTCAGTGTGTCCTGGAGTCGGGGCCGGCACAGCAGGCCCGGGGATTGAGGCCCTGGCCCCTGTGCCTGCCTGCAGGCACTTTAATCTGCTGAGCTGTTTGGCCAGCCCTGAGAGTGATTCCCTTATCTTTTAACAAACCCCACTAAGCAGTCTGTGTCTGCAACCCATCTCATCCTCACCTCCCCACAATGTAGTGCCCCTAGGAACTCACACTTGTACTTCTCTGTATCGTGTCACTTCACACACACACACGTGTGTGTGTGTGTGTACACACAGAGCTTAGTCTTTTAAAGACTAGCTTATAAGCATCTATTTATGCTTCTGGATGGTCATTTCTTTTCTGTCATCCTTCTGTGTAATAAAAATTAAAATGTTTACAGCCAAATAAAGTCCTCGCTTTCTTCTGTTGTTTGTCTTTTGCTGGTTAATGTCCAAGTCTCAGTCGCTCAACCCAAGGTGGAAGAGGCAAGGTTTCACAGCTCATTCGTCTGAGAGCAACAGGAAGTTGGGAACTTCAGCCCAGGGTGGCTTGGAGGTTCCACCTGCCTCCTGGAGAGGGACAGGTACCACCGCGCTGCAAACAGCACTAGAGATCTGGGTTGGTTCCACCTTAGGAGAACACCTGTTGTTGAACTCAGACCATGAGATGACCTCAAGGGGGGGAGAATACAATCTCCCACCCACCCTCAGCATGGGAAGAAATGAAGACCCTGCTGAAGTGTGTTTGTGGTGCTTATAGCTGAGTCCCACTCTCTCTCTGCCTAACCCTGGCCCTGTGTGGGTCCTGTCTTGGAAGCCCTTGTGATCTTCCTTATAATTCTTTCTGGGGTGGCTTCCTAGGCAGGAGCCCATTTCCAGAGCTTCTGGGGATGTTTTGAAATCCCCACCTCGCTCCCTGCACCACTTCCGGACTGCTGTAGTCCACACTGTTCCCTGTGCTCATCAAGGCCCCTGCCATTAACCGTCCAGCTCTCACTAGAACGTGATGTCTCCAGGCTTCCTCTGAGATGTAGCCACAGCTTTGTAGGCAGTGTTCTCCTTTACTGCAGTAAGTGATAGGCTCAGTTTGTCTTACCAAGAGGTGGTGTCCATTTCATCTGGGGAACGAGCTTGTGGTAAAAGTTACAGTTGGTTCAGAGCAGAATTCAAAGTGCAGAGAATCCCAAATATCAGGAATGATGATGTGAGCTGGGTGTGGTGCATACACCTGTGAGCCTGGGAGGCTGAGACAGGGACTATAAGTTCAAGCCCAGCCTAGCAATTTAAGGACTTAGGGAGACCCTGTCTAAAAAATAATAAAAAAGGGATGGGGCTGTAGCGTAGTGTGAAGGCCTTAGTTCAACCCTTGGTATTAAAAAGGAATTTGCATATGACGGCAAACTACCTTGTTGGAGGGGGAAAAGGCAGATAGAATTTATTTGCCTGTCTATAGACAAAAATCTCTTGTGTTGTACGTTAGGCAGGTTTCTATCAGTGTCAAAGACACCTGAGATGTTCAGATTACAAAGAGACCGGTGGATTTTGGCTCACAGTTCTAGAGCCAAATAGCTCTAAACAGCTCGGCCCTGGCACATTGGGCCTGGGTGGGCGTGTACCTCACAGTGTATGTGACCGGGACACAAAGCAAGAGGGAGAAAGAGACCCTGTCCCACAGTTCTCTTCGAGGCCATGTCCCCAGGGACCTATAGCCTCCCGTAGGCTCTTAAAGGTCCCATCACCTTCCGATAGGACCGAAGTAGGACCAAGTGTCGGACGCGTTGGCTTGGCCAGGTGCTGCAGGTGCAAAAGAGAGCGCGCAGGTCTGCGCTGTCCAGCGGTAGTCTTGGCTCCAAGGCAGCAAAAGCCGCAGCGCCCCCTGGCTGCAGCATCAGAGGACCCAGACGGAGTCACAGGCTCAGCCTGAAGGAGGCGGTCGAGACAGGTGCTAGAGGACGCGCATGCTTCCATCAACCTTCAGGAGCTGGCTGTTCACTGTGGTGGGCCGGGTGCCTTTCCCAGGCATGAAGTCTACCCTTCAAGCCATAGGAAATGAATATTACAAGATCCATGTTCAAAGGGCTAAGGCTCTTCAGAAAGTGTGGAAATGTGCGTTGACGTCTGTAATTGTACACTGCTCAGTACTAACCTCACTCACTGAGAGCGAGCTTGTGAAAGGCTTTGAAGAGTTCTTGGACATCATTCAGGGTCGGGTGCTCGCTAGTCTTTAATCTGGGTTCTTTATTTCTTAAAAATAATGACCTTGCGTTGTCTTTGAGCTGCTTTGTAGCTCTGCGAATTGAAAAAATTCAAAGTAAGGTCAGTGATTCTGTCTCTTGGTTGGCCTAGGAGGCCAATGGAGCGCACGGTATTGGCGTCTTTTCCTAAATCCATCGGTGCTGTGGGCCTTCTGCTGACCAGCTATGGAGCTGCTGCATCCAGCACCTACTCTTTGAATTCCTCTTTGAAGCATTTAACACTTTACGATCTCTTTAATGGATGAATGAAATAAAATCTTTGACATGCGTTCACTTTGTATGTATATGAGAGTGATTTTTACCCATTTCAAAAAAAAAGCAATTGCCTATGTAGAAACGAGGGTGCTCTGGAGGAATCTCACATTTCAGACCTTACAGGAGATTTGGGGCTCATCCAAAGCGTTCTCTCTCTCTCCCTGAAATTATTCCATTTGAGGGCTGCATACCTGGAGCCTGGCATTCCTGGAGGTGAGTGTTAAGCTTCTGGTGTTTTCTTTGCAGCGCTATCTGATGGCACAGGCTGTTTGTAAAATGTAGGCTGGGCAATTAGGTCCTGCTAACTTTTTCCTGACTAAAATGCCAGGATAAATATTTAACAGCCACAAGTGACTGAAAATAGAGGCCTGGTAATGGTAATGGTAGCTAATTTGGTGCAGGGAGGAGGCAATCAGAGCAAGGAAGAGGCCCTACTTCCCGCTTCCTGGGGCTCCCTGCCAACGGTGTTTGGATGTCAGCTCAGCCAGCTTCAGCATTTGGGGCCTTGAGAGGTTCACAGAGGCCACAGCCACTATGGGCTCTCTCCTCGTGTCACCCTTGGAGGCTTAGGAGCCTTTTGCTCCCGTCTCAGTGTCTTTAAATGTGTTATCAATTGCTCAGGAAAAATGTATTATAGATGCAATTTTTCAAGTTCAGAGCATCAGCGAAGTTAGATGCTCTCAGGAGCTCAGGATACGAGGTGTCTCAAACTAGTTCAAATAAACAGACCAACACTGTTAGACCACACAGGAAAGGCCTGGGGGCAGTGTCCAGACACAGGGGTTCCAGAATGTCATCAAGACCTGGCATCCTCAAGGCCTTCTCCTTGTTCTGCTTCCTTTGTGCTGGCCCTGTCTGACCAACTGACCCTCCCCAGGATCAGCAGAAAAGAGTCCAGCACTCCCCAGCTTCCTTTGGTTGTCCAAACAAACTTCTCAGGATTAAATTCAATCGGATTAGTCACTGAGGCACAAATCTTATATGCCCATCCGAACCAGTCACTGTCTAGGAAGATGGGCCTTTATTTTTGTGTCCCTGGGGACTGAATGAAGGCTCTTTGTATTGAGCTACATCTCCAGTTCTTTTTATCTTGAGGCCAGTGTTCACTAAATCACTGAGATTTCCAGGCTGGGCTTAAACTCTCAGTCCTCCTTCCCTCGCCTTGTAGAGTGCTGGGATTATAGGTCTATGCCAATATCATGGACAGCTAAGCTAGGCTGAAGTATTCTGGGCAGTCAGACAGGATGGGCTCTTGAGGGAGTCAGTGCAGACGATGAGAACATGGCAGAGCTGTGGCTGGAGGCACAGCTGTCAAAGATCAGGCCTCAGGATAAAGATGGACTGGCCAAACCTGCATAAGGATAAGTGGTATCACCTGGTCCGATAGAGTCTAGACAGACATCATTCGCCCTGGTGGGGGACCAAGACCTCCTGACCCACCCCTTCCTAAAGAGTATCTCTGTGCTTTACGTGTACACTGGCCACATGACCTGCTCTCCCATTGGATCAACGGCACCTAAGCAGCTATACTTGCAATCTTATTGGATGAGCTTTCACCCACATTGTACCTACCTTGTGTGATACTGCTTTGTAAAAACTTGGAGAAGTGAGCTCATTGGCAATGCACTCTCAAGTCCCCTCCTGTCTCTCAGGAACTGTCTGTCTCTCAATAAAGTTTGCCTACTCTTCACCTCCATTTTCCTTAGAATTCATTCTTTGTTTTGGGGGAACATGACTTGGTGTATCTGACATCTAGCAGGCTAGGAGTTATATTTATTTTTCCTGAGGAACCACCACACCCAGCTAGGTGTTCTGGTGGGTGGGCAGGAGTCACGATTAGTGTTGGCTCTAGGGGTTGAACACTTACCTCTGAGAGCAGTGGGGAGGTTGCTTAGAGGACAATCAGGGAACTTGGCTGCTCTGGGCCCAGACAATACATAGGCATGGATGACATAGTGACTGGAGCCTGCAGGTTGAAACTTGGCAAGAGGCAGCACTTGAGAAGAAAAAATTCATATCTGTTAACAGTACAAAATTATCACATTGCTCGTAGGGGCGGTCTGTGTTTGCAGCAAGTCTTCTCTCCTTTCCTTGTCCCCTTCTGCTTGCCCCTGCCTCCCTTGAGCCCCTTCCCACTTGAGAAGGAAACACTCCTTCGTGTCTCCTTTTACTTTGCTCTTTATTTACAGGGTGGGTTTCTCATACAGGAGAAAGCCTGCGATGTCTAAGCTCATGGGTCTGACTTGCTTCACTTAACGTCGCGGCCTGAGGATGATCCATTTTCCTGCCAATGGCTCAAATTTGTGTTTACAGCACAGCAGCGGAGTGCTGCTGCTGTGGTGCCACCCTTTCCTTGCCCGCACGTCTGTAGATGGGCATACGGGCTGCTTCTAAGAGTCAGCTGTCCTGAGGTGTGCTGGTGCAAGCACGGGATGCCTTGATCCCTGTAATGGGGTGTCCTTAAGTCTTCTGGGAAGATGCCTAGGAGGACAGCAGCTGGGTTCAGCTGCAGCCTTTTGAGGAAGCTCCATACCTGTTTCCATGGCGGCTGTACCAATTTACACTCCCGCCAACAGTGCCGAGGCCTAAGCTCTGGAGATGCAGTTGGCAGTGCCCTGGAATCTGCAAGCATCTATTTATTCTGCCATATCAACTTACAGGGCAAGTCCTGTGAGACTCGCCCTGGTCTAAGCATGGATAGTGTGGGACACAGAGATACCCACGTCACTGCTGCCAGGGAGGGTTCAACATTGTTGGCCCACATCCTCAGTCATCAGATGCTAAGAGCAGAGTCCTGTGGGAAAGGTAAATTTAATCAATTTTACCTGAGCAATGGTGCTTATAACCTTATTGGTTGACTACATTTTGTCCCCCTCATGGTGAGGCTTGAAGATGCTTAAGGCTTTTGCATCCAATCTGTTCATATCTTATATTCAGCTACATCCTTCAGTAATTTCCTGTTTCTTCCTGGAACAGCACACCTTTACCATCTCTTACTCATTTCCCACCTATCCATAGTCTATTAGGAGGCTCACATCTCTTGGAGTCTTTGTACATCTGGCCCTGAGGGCAGACCTCCTGTGGGCTCTGTGGCAAGCTAGGGGATCACATCTTCAACTTGGCCTCGGCTGTCTAGAGTTTGCACAGCCACACACATCACAAATTGTCCTCAGTGGGCCTCTGATACCTTTAACACGGGATGGTCATGAGAAACACCATTAGCAACAGTTCCAAGGTGTGAGTGTTGCAGGTGCTGAATAAGCAATTGCTCTGGTAGTGTAGTAAAGAGCTCTAAGTGGGTAGTACCTAGGTCCTACTATGCTAAGATATGAGGGTGAAAAATTCATGGGACCCTACAATTTTAGGGGTTTATAGTTGCAAAACTACCTTAGTGATAGAGGGGAATGAAACTCCCAACCTGAAAGGTACCTGGGATGAGTTTGTGTTCTCTAAAACTGAAGAATGAATTTTAGAAACAAATGCAGGTTAAAGAAGAATATTTATTGGGGGAAAGAAAGCTTCTGACTGAGAGGGACAGAAGGGGGCCTAAAGAGACAGCTTCCCCCTTGTCCCTGGGAAGATGTCTCTTCCAGTGATTTTTATAGAGTAAAACCATGTGGTAAAGCAGGTCTAAGGTGGAGAACACAGGAACTCACTTAGGTAGGCATGAGGGGGACAAAACTATGGTCAACCAATAAGATTACAAACACCACTGCTCAGGTAAAATTGATTAAATCCAGGACCAAATGGAGAAGTGGGTCACATAGCAAGTAGGCATGAATGTAGATCAGGAGTTTATCCAGCAGCCAGTAGCAGTTGGATTAGTGACTCTTCCAGCTCTCTCAAGGTGAGGATCAATCCCAGATACTTATCTTTAGGGAGGTCAGCATTTTTTGCTCTTTGGTCTTTAGGTCTTGCCCACAGCAGAGCATCATCTCTCTCACAGTTTCAAGGTATCTTGTCTTCCATGCTGGCTCCTTGAGGGCCTGGCCCTGTCTGACTGCCTATAATATTTCTATGTAATTCAGCTGCCTACACTAGGGCATTGGAGATAATGTTTGAAGATAAAAGAAAGATAAACCAAGGTTATCAGCGGGTGGAGGGAGTTGCTTGTGGAGTGAGAGGACAAAATTGTTAGATGTTAATATTTAAGAAAGTACTCAATGCTACATTAAATGACTTCTATGAACCACGTCTTTGAATACTCATAATTCTATGAAGTGCTACTCACTGTTACCACCAGTGTCTAGCTTCCTGCACCCTCCTAACACACAGATTAAGGTGCTCCAATTCACACAGTGACAAGAAGCCAGATCGAGGTGCCCGGTGGTGCTTGACTCCAGAGGGCCTGCTCTCAGCAGGGTTGCCAAGTGGATCTCTGAAAAGATTACAGCATGGCAGGAGTTGGGGAACAAAGGGGGAAACTGTGTGAAATAAGCCTCTGGGAGACTAGCTGGGGGCTGTAGCTGTGTCTCTGAAGAGCCAGGTGAGGGCTGGGTTTGGGAGGGTTGAAAGGAGGACAGTGTCCCTTGAGTTCTGTTTTCAGAAGTCTTCTTTAGTTGCTGGGCTGAACATAGCCAGTAGGGAGCAGTACTTGAGACAGAGGCTGACCAAGAAGATGCCACTCCAGTCACCTGGGTGAGAGTGGCTGGCTCCCTGGATGAAGGTGGTCACAGTCGATTTCCACACATGGGAGGATTCAGGAGACACTGCAATCCCTGGACTTGGTGGCTATGACAAGGAACAGGTGGAAGAGAGTATCCTGGATGACACTCGGGGACCTAGCTGACGGAGCTGCATAGGTGTTGGCACCATCTGGGAGCTAGGAACACTGGGAAGCCTGGGGTGTAGTACAGGCCTGGGGGAGCAGATGCTGGCTGAAACCAGGGATGAACCAAATTGAGGTTCCTCTGAGATGTGAAGTTGGCAGCTGCAAGGGTTTACTGGAACTCACAGAGGGTCAGAGTGGGGCCTTTGGGTATTACATTAGGGTTTTAGAGCAACAGCAACAAGTTAGCACACATCTGGTGGCTTTAAGCAGTGGGCATTTATTCTCTCCTGGATTTGAAAGCCAAAAGTCCCCAGTCAAGAAAAATCTACTTCATACCTCTCTTCTGGCTTCAGTCCTTGGCCCTCCTTCAGGGGTGCCCACTTCCGGCCTGCTGCTTCCACCTCCATGTGGAACTTCCCCTGCCTGGGACTCTGTGCCACTTCCTTTTCTTCCTTTTATAAGGGAACATACTGAACTTAGGGCCCAGCCTCAATGCATTACATCAGAGATCCTTAATATATTTCCAAAGAGCTTATTTCCACATAAATGCACTGTGAGAGGCTCTGGTTAGAACTCAACACCTTCTTGGGACCCTATTAGACCCACAGCAGATGCTATGAATTTAGAGATGTCGCCCAAGCTGTGGAGTATGCAACTCCTCAAGAGATCACCTGCAGGGACAAGAGAAGAGGACTCAGAGCTCCATGTGTCATGGTGGGACCAGGGCGGGGGAGGCGGCAGAATGGAAGGGGTAGGGACCAGAGGGGTAGGGGCAACGCAGGAAGTGCAGATGGAGAGAGGGCGGGTTCCAGGAGGGGAGGAGCTGTACGTACACATAAACCCCCAGGAGGTCTCTGTGCCTGCCTAAAGTGGCACAGGCTGGCTGCTCATGCTGCAAACCTGGGGCTATCACGTTATGAATTTATTTTAGATTTTCATAATTGAATTTTAAACAGAACTCCAAGTAGAATGTTAGCTTTAGAGAAAGCAGTCAGAGAAATAGCTGTATTATACTTACCAGATTTTTTTTTATTTTATTAGTATTTTATTTGCATTTTTGAAGAACATACATGGTTTCACAAAAAACACTGATTTTTCTCAATAGAAAAAGTAAAAAAAAAGGCCTATTATCTTCTTAGAAGATAATAATTGTTCAGTAAACACTGGAACAATTCAGAGTGGAAGAACGATAAAGTGGAAGTTACAAAGAATAAGTTCATGTTTGTCCACAAATGTCTTACCTAATTCAGTAAGGCTCCATATGGGCTATCTGAACTTAATGCTGGTGACAAGCTTGCAGACAAGGTCCACACAGTCCTGGGAGCTGGACACGGCAGGCTCACTCTCCAGGAGGCTGCGTCTGTTTACAGAATTCATCAAGCTGCTGCTGCTCCAGTTCTGTCATGACTTTGTTGAGGGCATAGATCTCTGCTCTCTGTCTTTGTTTCAGCTCTTACTGGACTGATTTCTGCTTAGCCTTCTCCAACCTGCTAACAGGTTCTTTAACTTTGGATTTTTTTTCTTTATGTGCAGGTGGATCCATGGCTGGGCTTCTGGGTATATCCTTAGCTCTGACTGGGCCTTGGGCTTGCGGGCACACAGGCCCCACACGGGGGACCTGGGCTCTCCTCTTCCACGCTACCCGGAGCGCCGAGCCCGCTGCTCCCGTACTCTTAGCACATATTTTTCTCAAGTTCTTATTTTTCTTTTAGGTGAAGAGGATTCACCTCTTGGTGAATGACTTATCACCCAAGTCTTTCTCACTCGGATTTAACTTTTATGTGGAGAATTGGGCCTACAAGCCCTCAGATAGCTAAAAGGTAGCCTTGAATCCTGCCTATGCAGTATTTTAAAAACAAATTTTGTGTCAACAGAAGTGTTCATGAACTGAGGTGTTACTGCACTGTGGGCTTGGAAGAGGGCTGAGAAGAACATTCCTTCTGACACAGCACTTGGGAGAAAACTGATTCCTCAGGCAGTTCCCCACAGCATGGTCCACTGGGAGTCCGGACTGGCTGTGGTTGAGAGCTCCAGCTTGGCGAGGGGCTCTGCCTTCACAGGTGTCAGGACTGGTGTCTTCCCTGACATGGAAGGACCACAGAAAGGTGAAGAACATTCTGGCTGGAGCTACAGTGAGAGCCAGGGCTTCGGTGGCACCACCAGGGATAAATCCATCTTGTGGCACTTGTGTAACAAGTGGCTGCAGTGAAGGCTGGGAGGGTCGAGTCAAATTCTGGAAGATCCAAAGCTCCAAGTTCAGACCTTCCAGTGGAAACAGCAAATTTCCCTTGGAACAAAAACAAATAAGCAAAAATGCTTTCTTGGCTTCTGGGGTTTTGAGTCATACTGGGCTCTCACTGAAGCCAGAGAGTAGTAGGCTGGGGCACTCATACCCCTCGAGGCCAACTTGGAGCTCTTCTGCTTTGAGGTTGGCTTGGCTTCCTCGGCTGGTAACTGGGAAGAGTAGCACAGGTAAGAAAGACGCAGCTAGACCGGGCTCTGCTGGCCTGCAGGCCCTGGGAAGCCTGTCTGCAGGCTGTACATCCGGTGTCACACCGTCCAGCCCAGATGTGAAGGACAGCAGCGCCGAGTGCGCTGAGAGCAGACCACAGTGCTCCAACCTGCCTTCTGTGTACTACTAGACCCCTTCTTCCACTCTAGCAGCCCTGGAGAGATGCTTCCCTTCTGTTTTTATTAAGCTCCCTTGATTTGTGGAGTGAGTGAAAGGAGAGCAGGGACGGGTGCAGGCCCAAAGGCTCCAAGGCTGGGTTTATCGAGCGCCCTCCTGCGAATGGTTTGGCACAGGTGGAGGAGCGGCTTTGAGTGCACACTGCAAGGCAGGCCAGCCCGCATTTTGAGCTCAGTGACCTTGTTCAAGGGCCAATTCAAGGGCTGATAGGCAGCTTTGTACTATGGATCTCAGCTAGCTGCCCTGAAGAAATGCCGGCTCGTGGTGCCCTGCTTGCTGTTTCAACCTTCCTGCGCTCAGTCACAGTTAACAATACCACAGATACATTTGTGGCAGCAATCACTGCTCCTTAGTCACCCCAAAGGACCCGTGCAGCAGTGTACTCTGGCACCAGTGTTGTCTTTCTGTGCGTTCACACCTTGGTGACGTTCCCCCCTTTGGCCACCTAAGAACCGTGTCTTCATGCTCTTCCTTGGTGTCTTAGTCACTTTCTCGTTGCTGGGACCCCTAGGTTAAAGGAAGAAAGGTTTATAAATTGGCTCACAATTTTAGACCCTAGTTGGCTGGTTCCCAGGCAGACTGGGTGGCAGAGGGGCAGAGCAGAGGGAAAGCTGCTCCTGCCAGAGTGAATAGGAAGTAGAGAGCAGGAGAAGCAGGAAGGGGAGGTGGAGACTTCCGGGTCACGCCCCCAGTGATGGCCTCTTCTGCTCACTGGGCTTCCTATGACACACTGGGCTATAGCACCCCCACGCTCCAAAAGCCACACCTATGATTGTATGAGACTTGGATGGATTATACTTGGTCTAAACCATGTCATGTTACACCAACCCCCAAAAGACTCGTGCACATCTCTTTATATAAATCAGAGGGGCACTGTGAGCCACAGGGATGTCGCAGTTCTTTGTGACCAGTCTCGGACATGGCATCTGTTATGGATTATCAATAGTGCCCCCTCCAAAATTCAGGCTGGAGTGTGAAGAAGTGGAGTTGGCTCTGTAGCCCACCAGTGGGATGAGCTCGGATTAAAGAGCTCGAGGGTGCCAGGAGCCTTCTGCTGCTCTGTTTCCTCTTCCCCTTGAGGCTCGAGGTGAGAGGAGCAGAGAGTGGCTGAACCCAGCAGTATGTCAATCCTGGGCTTCCTAGAACTATGAGAAATAAGTTTTCATTACTTATACATCACCCAGTCTTGGTGTTGTGTTACAGCAATACACACTGAGAATATCACACCTGCTGTTTTCTGCTTACTTAGAAGTACTGTTGATCTGTGGGCCATGCGTCGAGTACCAAGAGCCTGAAGAAGTAACTCAGGACCGAGGCGGATGTGTTTTTCTACCTGATGCTGTCCCCCAAATAGGTGGTAGAGTGGACAAATCACTGAATCTTTAGGCTTCTACAAACAATCTTATACTATTTTTCATTTTTATTCAATAATTAATAGCTGATCATCAAATAATAGGCAATGCTGATTTTTAAACACTGTTTTATTTTAGTTACAAATGCAATAGTAAGTCTTGCCTCTCAGATTGGATTCTGATGCCACTTCTGACAGGAAGCCCCCCAGGCTTGCAGTAGGACTCCCAATGGGCCCACATGGAGCCCCATGTCACCTCGCCAGCTATACTGCACTGGGCCCACTCAGGCCACTGTATCCCCACTTGAAGGCCTTGCCTGAGTTTATGGAAGACTCCCTTTCCCCAAGATACAATGCTTTCATCTGCAGAAAGCAGATGTGCTGTAAAGACAAAACTAAACAAGTCCAAAATCCAAAACTACTGAAAGCCCAAAGGCAAACAAAAATTACCCACCAAATCTCATTAAAATGGACAAAATTCCTTCAATTGTTCCATTTTTAGCCTTCTGAGTGCAGCTTCTTCATCAGTTGCTCCATATAAAATACAGTTGCTTCCTTTTTCTCATTAATTCATTGACAGAGTAAAGTTGAGAGTCTGGTTTTAAATTAAAATTATTTCAATTTATAAATGGGTCAGTTGTAGGTACCAAGAAAAGAAGGAAAACCAGACAGGGAAGCAGTCAGAAGAAATCAACTAAAGCAAGGAATTCTGCTGTGCTCTCGGAAAAGGTGACTGTCACCAGGAGAAAGGCACAAGAGTGGCATTTGATGAAGGAGCCAACCTCTAGGACCCCAGACGAAGCCTTGGTGGGATGTGTGCTCACTGCATAATTGCAGAACAGCTCCAAAGGGATTCTCAGTTGCCACAGTTAGCTGCAATGTGTGACAGCCAACAAATCTTCCAAACTGCCAAGATTTTAGTAGCTGAAGGAGAATTACTAAATAAGGCTGAGTTGCCAGGTCTATGGTCTCTCCCTGTAAACATGCCTGTGCTGTCCCAACCATGCCCATATGTGACAGGAGCCAGTACGTCCCTTACTCTGACTCCTCTGATTCTCTTCCCTCCAAATTCCCTTTCCCTTGTCATCTCTATTCCCAGTAAATGCCACCACCACCCACTCACTGACTTACATGGAAAATTTAGGTATCCTCTTGATCCACCCCCTTCTCTTGTCCCTCATATCTCATTGATAAGTAGTGGAACCTCAACCTCCAAATATACCCTGGACCTCCCCTTCTCTCTGCCTATCCTGATGCCTACCTAGTCCAAGTCGTCCTCAACTTTCAGGATGTTGCAGACAAATGCACTTGGTTCTTGTTTATCTTGTTGCTACTTGTCTCCACCTGTTGTCTACACCGTGACAATCTTTATGAGATGTAGATTAGGTGACACCACTCCTCTGCTTCAATCCCACCAGGCTGGGGACAGAGGCTGTAAGAACACAGCCTTCCCTCATGCTCACCACTGGGCACCACAAGGGTGCACTCAGACAGCGCCTGCCAGCACCTGCCACAGGGCAGCAGCCAGCGTCCTCCTGACCCTTGGGTGTTTCCAAGGGCAGGAGGTCACATGTTGGGTGCTATCTTTGCCAGAAGGGATCAGAATGTGAAGGTGAGATGAGGCTGCATTCTAGGGAATCAGGCAGGGAGAAGTAGGAATGATTGGTGTGTGTGTGTGTGTGTGTGTGTGTGTGTGTGTGTGTGTGTGTGTGTTTAAGACCCAGGCTCTTCACCCTTTCCCATCATTTATGTCAAATCACTGCCTCTGGGAGCACCTAACCAGGCAGAACAATGTGAGGTACACATTTTCTGCACTCTGCCAAACATTTAGTTAACCCCAAGGAGTTGGTCCTGCTTCCAGTTCGACCTGGGCCTTCTCACAGGGGTCAGAGGGTGTCTCAGCAGTGCAAAAAGTAATTAAGAATTCTGATGTCCACAATTAGGGGAGGAAAGGTTTGTTTAGGTTATAGTTCGTAGAGGTTGCTGTCCACAAACAGCTGGCTCTAAGGCAGGGTGGCATGTCAGAGGAAAAATACCTCAAAGCAGGCAGAAGGTAGCAAAGAAACAAGGGTGGGTCACAGCTCTCTCTATCCCTTATATCTTATCCAGGCCATTCGGGGTATAGAGCAGCTCTGCCTTCAAACCTAGTGCTGCGACCCTAGCAGTGCACATGAATCAACTCCAGCATCATGCACTTTAGAGTCAGCCACTTCTGAAAAAACTCCACCTACAACTACAGAAGGCTTTCAGGGGTATTTTAGACCCAGCCTATTCCAGGGCATAAGCTCTTACTGTTGTCTCGTGCCCAGCTCAGGAACAGAGTCCAGAATCTGAAATGCTATCTGCTCAAAGTGGGGCCCAAGGTCGGAAATGTTCAACAGTCAACTCAAGTTTGCAATGCGCTGTTGGGTTGTTTTTGTTAAGGCCATCCTTAGCAAAGTCTTGTTTGGGCCCCTAGGTAATCATTGTTTCTCTGCTGGGTGTGAAAGCATAATTGTTTAAAGGTTAGACAAACTGGATTATAAGATAAAACAAGACAAAGACTCATGCAAACTCCAAAGGAGCACACCTCAAAGCTTTCATTTAATTCATTCATGAATCAGAAAACCAATAATATGTTAAAATCTGTCCATAGAACATTTGCAAAATTCTCTCTCCCTCTCTATCTATCTATCATCTATCTATCTATCTATCTATCTATCTATCTATCTATCTATCTATCTATCTATCTATCTATCATCTATCTATCTATCTATCTATCTATCATCTATCTATCTATCTATCATCTATCTATCTATCTATCTATCTATCTATCTATCTATCTATCTATCCATCCATCTCTGTCTCTCTCCCTCCCTCTGTATATCTTGATAGATTCAACTCACAGGGCCTTATATCACCATCTGTGGGGTATCTGGTTCCCTTGTTTTAAATTGTTTTTATTTCTAGTGGATAGAATTCCATCAGTCATCCTCTGCTCCCAAAGAGCTGTAAAGTAACTCAGAACTAGAAAGTCAAGTCAGTAATACAGAGAAAAAACAGTAATGTATTTTGTCTATTCCCACGATTCAGGTATGATTTCTGAGAATGGACATACTTGAAACTGCAGTTATGGTGATTTGATGGCAGCTGAAGTGTTCCTTATAACCAGAGGTGGATCCTGACAGCCTGCTGTGGCTTTCACTCCCGTCTGTGTCCACTGAAAGTCTGCATGGTGGCCAGCAATTGCAGTAGCATTTACTAAGAGCCTTGTCTGTGCCAAGCACGGGGTGAGTGCTTTTTGCAGATAATCTCATTGGGTCCTCTCAGCACATCAGCTATTCTTATCTTCAGTGTGCAGATGAGAAAACAGAGACTCAGGGAAGCATAATGATTGTCTTCAGCTCCCAGAGCTACAGGAAAAAGCAGAGCCAAGATTCAAAGGCATGCAAGGAGTTGTGCTGCACACTGTCTATTGTAGACAGATTATGATTTACATACTGTCTCAATTACTGTTCTCACAGGTGGGACAAAACACTAGGCACCCACAAGGTACATGTTTATCTCAGCTCACAGTTTGTAGGGGTTTCAGTCCATAGTTCACCAGCTCCCAAGCAGGAGGAGATGGCAAAGTGGAAACAGTCCATGGCAGGGCAGGCAGGAAGCAGCAAGCAGCATCCTGCCTGTCCCTTTTATGCCATTCAGGTTACAAGCTTATTTCTTGATGCCACCCACAAACCCTCAGTCCATAGCCACACCTTCTTATCCCAGTATCACTGCTACCCAGCCGCTCCCCCAAGCCCTACACATAAGCTGGAGAGGCTTTGGGTGGGGTACATGAAATGTGAGTTGTAGCATCCAGTGTCTCTGATCAAATTCTTTTGCAAAATTTTGAAAGTTCAATACAAAATGTTTTATCTGCAAAGCTGAGGTTCCACGTCCCGCACAACCCCCGGGGTATCAGTGAGACAATGGTGAAGCTCCTTCTACAGCCCAAGTCTGTGTCCGGCCAGTGTCACTGTTGAGGAGCCTGAAAGTCTTTTGAACAGAGTCCCCTCTGGGCCCTAAGTAGATGGCCATTTCCATGGAGAGATGGGATTTGGACTTTATCATGAGGCTGAGTCAACTTGGAGGAGCTATGTCTAGACACAAGCAGGGACAGGACTGGGATTGCTGGAAAGCTCAGTAATCAAGATAAAGAATATTTAATGTAATGAAAAAAATTGATGCCAAAAAGTCCATGGTGAGCATTGCATCACAAATGTAATGAAGACGGAATTGATGTGTCTGAGTTTTCCTTTCACCTTTAGCTCCAAAATGACTCAGCCTGGCCAGACTACCTGCCCGTTTCCTGGAGGAATTCACCAAAGGTCGCAGCTGTGGGTGTCCTCGTAGGCTTCCTCTGCGACATTTCTTCTGACTATGTATCAGGATCATAAGTACAAGTAGAGCCATTAAAATAAAGTTTAGTGTTCTTTTCTATTCCTTTAAAAAATGAATAACGTAGGTCAGCTAGCATATGATAGCTCCTCACACTGTCACAGTGACCACAACTGAGTAACCTGCACCCCCATGAAGCAGAAGAGCACTATGGGTGGGACAGGACCTCTCCCCCGAGTCTGAAGCCTCTTCTTGTCATGAGCCCAGGTGGTTCCCTTGTGGAAACTCTCCTGTGGTCATGGTTTTTGTCTTCTGGAGGGATGAATGCCTTTGACCTTGAGCACAAACCAGGTTCGTGTGAATTCTTGGTCCATAACACCCTCCCCTCATTGGGCCAACTGCAGGCTCATCTTCTGATTAACACATTAGTTTATTTATTTCAAACAAGGCCATGAGCATGGAAAACAGAATGCAAGAGCAACAGCTAATCGCACCTCTGTCCCTCCACATTGGTCCCCATCTGCCCTCATGGAAGCAATGGGTGGAACTGCAGCTCTGGAGCCTGCATCACAGGTTGTGCCACCTGCCCAACTGCTGCCACTAGGCAGCCAGAGCCTATGCCACTCTATGTCATCTCACTGACTGTTCTTCCGGGGTGGGCTGTGGCTGTGTTTTGCCTTGGGTAGTGGAGGCCCAGGGTCAGCCTAGGACAGCAAGACTGAGGCAAGTTGGGGCCAGACCTGTGCAGCCAGGGTTGGTGCTGCCTGGGGAATCATGAGTTCTGGCAGCTTTGTTCTCCCAGCATGAGGGAGAGGACTCAACCAGGGAGCCTGGGGTAGGGGGAGAAAGGGAAAGCTGTCAGTGTTTCACCCCGATGGCCTGGATGGGGTTCAAGGTTTTTTTCTCTTGTCAGCTGAAAACCCAAGGGCAGAAGCAGCCAAGGGTGCTTGTTAGTGAGAAGAGGATGGGGCGGTCCCAACACTACACTGAAAATGCAAATCTGCATGCAACATTGTTTGGTCTTCATCCATCTGCCCTGGGCCTGGAGGAGCACATGCTCAGACTCAGCTGGTGCCCTGGACAAGTGACAGGCTATTTTTACTCAATATCCCCATTTGTAAAATGGGACACATCGTATGATTTGCCTCATAGTGATGCCACATGGGTGAAATAGAAAACAAACGAAGGCCCTCAGACACTAGCACGTGATAACCACAACATGAACAACACACTGTTAGTGCTCACACTGTGGCTCTGGTGATGAGCCAGGAGGGGCTTCAGCCTCACGCACCGCACAGAGAACCCTCTGCTGTCGAGGCCCTGTCCACTCCCCATGCTGTATTTCCTCCTCTCTTGGCCTCCTACCCTGATGGAATGAGGGAAGCTGGGGTCGCCTCCCAGTGGGCACACTGGCAGATTTTCAGCTTGCAGCCCTGGGTGGCCTCTGACCTTTGAGCCCTATGACTTTAGCAGATGCCCATCTGCTTCCTGCTTGGAGTGTTGGCTGCCAGTGGCCAAGGGTCATCCTCTTCTCCTGAGCTCTACCCCTGGCTGGGAGGTGTTGGACAGATGTCTGGGGGTTGTGTCCTTCAGCCATTGTCCAGGTGGCCCCAAATGCTGTGGGGTTCCTGGGCTCCAACCTCCTTGCTTCAAGGAGGGGCACCTACTGCTGGGCCGCTCCCACCTCAGAGCTCCTGCTGGGGTCGCTGATGTTAGACTTCAGAGCTCCCACACTGTTGTCCTTCCCTTGCCCTTTTCAGCTTTCCTCAGTCCCCTTGAGGCCTCCTTTGGGTCCTTGGTGCACCACACCATGAGAGGTTTCATGCAAGGTCAGATTCCCTGTGTTTTCTCTCTATCTCTGGCCCCAGAACAGGTGTTTGTCACATAGCAGGGACTTAAAGGGAGATTCAAATCGAGATTTTACTTAGGGTTGAGAACCACTCACTTTGTTCTAGAAAGAGAAGCATTTGAAAGGTGAACTTTGCCAAGAAGACAGGCAGCATCTGGCCCATCCTTTATATTTTCTTTTTCCTCCCCTCCAGGGCTGGCTGCTGAGAAATATTTATTGAAGGGTAGTGATATTTGGCTAAGGGAGACATAGCCTTGGGCCGGTTTGTTCTCCTGTGGTTGTGTATGAGCAATCTTTTTAAAAATTAGATTTAGAGAGAGTTAAACATAGAAGAAAAGACAGTGGTTAAAGTGGTTTTTCCTTGTGAAACAAAATCCTGAGGAAGGAAGTCTAGAGTTGGTATTGTGGCTTCATGATCTTCAGAGACTAGAACCCATGTTCTTCCTTTTCTGCTGTGAGCTGTGTGTGACTTTCCTGCTTGTGGTTTGGGTCTAGAATGGTCTTTGAGGCTCATGTACTCATGGGTGGGACTGTAAAGATGTTGAGGTTCTGGGGGCTCTGTGAGCTCTGTGAGGAGGCAAGACCTGGTTAGAGGCTGGTCACTGAGGTATGACCTGAAAAACATATCTTCCTCTCCACCTTCCTCTTCCCTGGATCCCATGATGCATGCTTCTCACCTCTGCCAGGACCCTTCTAGGTACCATCTGATTGGCCAGGGGCTGGTCACCTGGGGAGATGAGAGAGTGACAGCTGGGAGTCTCTTGCTTCTTGTCTCCAGGGGGGCAGAGAGCATCTGAAGGCGATGAGCACTTTCTTTCGAGCCTTCTGCTCCAGGTTACGGGGAGGCTCCTGCTTCTCCATTCTTCCTGTGGTCTTCACAAGCTTCCCCAGGACTTTCTCTGGTGTGGTCCAAATGGTACCTGTTAGGCTGCCTCTCCTGGTAAAAATCCTTGGACTAAATATGTGTCTCATACTTTTGTCTCCATCACGGAATACTTGATCTCAGTTAAACATGTCATGCAGACAAGAAAGCATCTGATAAGTTTAAAAATGAAGAGTTTAACCAGGAAATTCCTTTTCAGTGAATGGGTACAGAGAGTTTGCTTCCTGGCATGCCCTCCAGTGGCAGCCAAGCCAACTGCATTCCTGCCACGTTCTTAAGAAGAGGAAGGAGCACATGACGGAATCAGCACCTCTTGACTTGCTGGAAACAAAGAATGCTGCCCACGGAACGCTGGGTAGCTGGGCAGTGAATCTCTTGTCAGTTGTAGAAGTTGGCACATCCTCCCAAGAGTTGTCATGACTCTTGCTGTATCTCTTCCACAGCCTGGCTCCTGCATCTCCTTTCCTGTGCTGTGCGTGCTCTGTCTTCATGACCTGTTGCCCTCTGTTCACTTTGTTCTCTTGCATCTGTGCCTCTGCTGTGTCTTCTCCACTAGCTCAGCCTGTTGGTCCTGTTCCTACTCTGGAGCTTCAGAGTAGAGCTGCTGGAGTTCTGGATCTCCACAGCTGCTGTGCAGGAGCAGAGAGGCCTCCCTGCTGCTGGCTTGTCTTGTCCTGACTCAGGTGTGCCTGAATTTGCATTGGGAATGACAGAGGCCAACCAGAGCCCAAGCCATTCTTAAATTCAGAGGCACCTGGAATATTCAAAAGGAAGAAATGCCCAGACATTGGTAGAATCCAAGACTTACACAGGGTCACACCAGTGGGGCTGCCTTTCCGGGATCCTATGTGGAAACTCAGTTGGAAGTGATGTCAAAAACCTAGAACTAATGCCTTTTATGGATGATCAGATTTGGACCAGAGAACTCTCTTGCTCATCCTGGGAGAAGGTGTCCTTTGCTTCTTTTGGCTTAGATTCTGGGAGACGGTCTGCTGGAGCGGACTGCTCAGCATGCCTCCCGGTCTGATGCCTCTGACCAGACGTTCCCCGGCCGATCAAGACTTCCTGTTCACCGGCCTTTGTGGTCTCCGTAAATCTTCATTTTGGAAGCTAGTTATAGGTGAGTGTTTCTCTAGTACTTCTGCGTGGCAGGCAGCATGCAAGACTTTTACTTAATTACCTCACATGGCCCTTTCAACCACCCCTATGAGGCAGAGAATGTTGGCTCCAATTTACAGGTAAGAAAAATTTAGGCCCAGAAACACTGGCTCACCTGCTCCCAGGTCCCACCGAATCGACCAGTGCTAGAGCCTGTGTTGGAGCGGCACACCCCGGCTCTGAAGTGCATGCTATTCACTGCCTAACCTCAGACTCATTTTGGAGTGTGTATTAGAGTTCACTAGAGGAACAGAATCAATATAAAATACATGTAGAATTATACAGGAACTTGTTGGGTAGGCTTATAGGATCAAAGGTGGAGGAAGTCCAGTGGGTTAATGGCAGAATTGGAGGTGCAGGAATCCAAATGGCAGCCTGGGTGCTGCCGAGCTGGCCGTGATGAAGCTTGCTGTTGAAGTGGAAGGCCTGGAAGCTTCCTGGGAGTCATGATGTGGTCTGTGTTAGCAAGCCAGGGAGTCTGCATTGGAAGGCTGGGGGAACTGGAGACCAGCGCCTGAAGGCAGTGGGGCAGCTCCCTGCTTCTTTCCCTTTTACTCCATCCAGGCTGTAGGACTGTGGGTTGGCACCGCCCACATCCGTGGTCCGGCTTCCTGTCTCAGTTTGGGATCTGCATGTCAGTCATCCACAAGGACATGTGGAACTTTGCTAATCTGCTAGGTTATTCATACTCCAGTCAAGTTGACACAGCACAGCAATCACAGAGAGAAGCCTACACCCGGGGCCACCTTCTCTACCACCTTGAGGAACAGCTGGTCCCTGGCATCTGCCTTTGGCTCCTTCTGCTGGAAGCTTACTCCTCCCCTCACTCACAGTCCTGAGCACTTTCTCTAAGCCTCCTCCTGTGTTCCCCCATTTCCTCAAGTTATTTGTGTATGATGCTGCAGCAGAACTTGTCCAGCAGAACTTCTGCTCCCTCTTAGCAGAGCGCAGTGTCTTGCTTACAGAATGGGCTCAGTCCTTCCTATTGAAATGAGAGCATTTGCCTGTAACCTTGGGGCCAGATCTTCAACCTCTGTGTGTATGCCTTGCTTGCGGCACTGTTCACAGAGAATCCTGGTCAGCAAACTGCTGGGGAGCTGGGCTCCCCAGATAACATCAGGGTCATTGAGGTGCAGCCTTCTTGTGACTGTTTTTGTTTTACAAATAACAAAGAGCCAGCCAACCAACCAACCAAACAGCTGATCTTTGGACCTTTACTGCCTTTGACATGTAAAAACCTTTGCAATGGTTTTGGGGGTAGAGGTCTTAAATTTCTAAACACAGAAGCTAAGAAATTTTCCTTGTATAAGACAGGGACTGGCTGCTCTGAAAAGCCATCTTTGCATTGTTCCTGGGCCGTCTCCCTGCTCGCCGCAGCCACCTCCGCCGCGTGCCTCCGCCGCGTGCCTCCGCCGCGCGCCTCTGCCGCGGTCTTCGGCAGCTGTCTCACCAGAGTCCTCGAACTCTCGCTTTCTTTTTCACCCGCTGCACCGAACCACCAGCGTGCCCCATCATGTCAGATGCTGCCGTGGACACCAGCTCCGAGATCACCACCAAGGACTTGAAGGAGAAGAAGGAGGTCGTGGAGGAGGCGGAGAATGGCAGAGACGCCCCCGCGAACGGGAACGCTAACGAGGAGAATGGCGAGCAGGAGGTGGACAACGAGGTAGACGAGGAGGAGGAGGAAGGTGGGGAAGAGGAGGAAGGTGATGGTGAGGAAGAGGATGGAGACGAGGATGAGGAGGCAGAGGCAGCTACGGGCAAGCGGGCAGCTGAGGACGACGAGGATGACGACGTGGATACCAAGAAGCAGAAGACCGACGAGGATGACTAGACAGCAAAAAAAGGAAAAGTTAACTAAAAAAAGGCCACCGTGACCTATTCACCCTCCACTTCCCGTCTCAGAATCTAAACGTGGTCACCTTCGAGTAGAGAGGCGTCTGTCCGCCGCGGCAGCGCCACCAGCAGACACCGATCTCCACCACCGCCCCACCGAAACCACATGCGAATTTGCAACAGGGAGGAAAAAGAACCAAAACTTCCAAGGCCCTGCTTTTTTTCTTAAAAGTACTTTAAAAGCTTTTCGCCATCTTCCGCTCTGACTGACCTCTGTCGCCATGAAGGTCGAGCTGTGCAGCTTCAGCGGATACAAGATCTACCCGGGACACGGGAGGCGTTACGCCAGGACGGACGGGAAGGTGTTCCAGTTTCTGAATGCAAAATGCGAGTCTGCCTTCCTTTTCAAGAGAAGTCCTTGGCAAATAAACTGGACTGTCCTCTACAGAAGAAAGCACAAAAAGGGACAGTCGGAAGAAATTCAAAAGAAAAGAACATGACGAGCAGTCAAATTTCAGAGGGCCGTCACTGGTGCACCTCCTGCTGGCATAATGGCCAAGAGGAATCAGAAACCAGAAGTTAGAAAGGCCCAAAGAGAACAAGCTATCAGGGCTGCCAAGGAAGCAAAAAAGGCTAAGCAAGCATCTAAAAAAGATTGCGATGGCTGCTGCTAAGGCTCCCACAAAGGCAGCACCTAGCAGAAGACTGTGAAACCTGTGAAAGTTTTTGCTCCACGAGTTGGTGGAAAACGCTAAATTGGCAGACCAGATTTTCAAATAAAGATCTGTAATTCTAATTTGTGCTGGATTTTTACAAAAGAAATGTTGGGTCTGTGTGGTAATAGGTGAGCTATGAAATTAAGAATTTAAGACAAATTAAGTTCATATTCTAGGAATGGAGTTGTGGCTTATTACAGTGTGCGTGAGGCCAAGGACACTTCCTAAGACATCAGTCTTTCGGTTTGTAAGATATTAAAGGATGTAATAGACCTATAGTTGGATGCTGGCTTTATTCTGTTTATATAGGATTCTGGTTACAAGGCTACCAAATGTTTGCACAGATTTAGTTCAACTTTATTAAAAATATTAAAAAATAAGCTGTCAAAAATAAAAAATAAAAGTACTTTAAAAAGGAAAATTTGTTTGTATTTTTTGTTTACATTTTATATTTTTGTACATATTGTTAAGGGTCAGCCAGTTTTGATGATCCACGGATGACCAAAACCAGCCCTCGGAGCGTCCTCTGTCCTACTTCCGACTTTACTTGTGGTGTGACCATGTTCATTATAATCTCAAAGGAGAAAAAAAACCTTGTAAAAAAAGCAAAACCAACAACAACAAAAAACAATCTTATTCCGAGCATTCCAGTAACTTTTTTTGTGTATGTACTTGGCTGTACTATAAGTAGTTGGTTTGTATGAGATGGTTAAAAAGGCCAAAGATAAAGGGTTTCTTTTTTTCCTTTTTTTTTGTCTATAAAGTTGCTGTTTATTTTTTTTGGCCTGTTTG
>PVKA01030344.1:0-27400 GCA_004027165.1 Ctenomys sociabilis
CTATATTGAATAGGAGGGGTGATAGAGGACATCCTTGTCTTGTACCTGATTTAAGAGTAAAAGATTTCAGTTTTTCCCCATTTAGGATTATATGAGCTTTTGGGTTGTCATAGATGGCTTTTATCAAGCTAAGATAGAGTCCATCTATTCCAATTTTCTGTAGGACCTTGAACATGAATGAGTGTTGGACTTTGTCAAAAGCTTTCTCTGCATCAATTGAGATGATCATGTGGTCTTTAGGTTTCAGTCTATTAATATAGTGTATTATGTTTATAGATTTTTGAATATTGAACCATCCTTGCATCCCTGGGATGAATCCTACCTGGGCATGGTGTATGATCTTCTTGATGATTTGCTGTATTCTGTTGGCTAGGATTTTATTGAGGATTTTTGCACCTACATTCATTAGCGAGATTGGCCTGTAGTTCTCCTTTTTGGTTGTGTCTTTCCCTGGTTTTGGAATCAATATTATACTTGCCTCCAGAAATGATTTTGGGAGGACTGCTTCCTTTTCAACTTCATTAAAGAGTCTGTGGAGTGTGGGGATTATATCTTCTCTAAATTTCTTGTAGAATTCAGCTGTGAATCCATCAGGACCAGGACTTTGTTGGTAAGCTTTTTATTATGTTTCGTATTTTGTTAGCTGTTATTGGCTTACTGAGAGTTGTTATATCTTCTTGACTCAGTTTTGGTAATTTGTACCTTTTGAAGAAACTGTCCATATCTTCTGTGTCTTCTATTCTGTGAGCATAAAGATTCTCGATGTGACTACTGATAATCTTTTGACTTTCAACTGGGTCTGTGGTGATTTCACCCTTTTCATTCCTTATCGCTTGTACTTGAAGTTTCTTTTGCCTCTTTTTGATGAGATTGTCTAGAGGCTTATCAACTGTATTTAGTTTTCAAAGAACCAACTTTTTGATTTGTGGATTCTTTGAACTGTTTTCTTCATCTCAATTGAATTAATTTCTGCTCTAATCTTTATGATTTCTTCCCATCTTTGCTCTCTGGGTTTTGTTTGCTCTTCTTTATCTAGTTGTCAGAGGTGCAACATTAGGGTTCTAATTTGTTCCTGTTCTGTTTTCCTAATGTGTGAGCTCATAGCTATAATTTTCCCTCTAAGAACTGCTTTCATCCTATCCCATAAATTCTGGGAAGTTGTACTTGAATGTTCATTGAATTGTAGATATTGTTGAATTTCTTGTTGAATTTCTTCTGTGACACATTGATTGCTGAGTAGGGTGTTGTTTAGTTTCCATGAATTTAGTGGGTTTTTCTGCTTTTTTTTTGTCATTTATTTTTAGTTTCATTGCACTGTGGTCAGATAGTATGTATGGGATGATTTCTATTTTCTTGCATATACTTAGGCATGACCTCTGGACTAGTATGTGATCTGTTTTGGAAAATGACCCGTGTGCAGCTGAAAAAAAATGTGTACTCAGCTGTGGTTTGGTGGAACACTCTGTATATGTCCACCAGGTCCATTTGTTCAAGCTCTGGTTCAGTTCTGCTACATTCTTGCTAATTTGTTGTCTGGTTGATCTATCTTTTTGACATAAGGTTGTGTTACATCCTATTAAAATTGTGTTCTTAGACATGAAGTTTTTCATGTCCATTAAGATTTGTCTTACATAGTTGGGTGCTCCTGTGTTTGGTGCATAGATATTTATGAGTATTACTTCTTGCTCTTGAATTTTTCCCCTGATCAATATGTAGTGGCCTTCTTTGTGTCGTTTGATCCTTCTTGGTTTGAAGTTGGGACTGTCTGAGAACAGAATTGCTATTCCTACTTTTTTCTGAGGTGCTAGGGCATGTAGTATTGTTTTCCGTCCTTTGACTTTGAGCCTATGAATGTCCTATTGAGTTAAGTGAGTTTCTTCTGTACAGCATAGTGTTGGATTTTGTTTCCTAATCCACTGTGCCAGTCTATTTCTCTTAATTGGAGAACTGAATCCATTTACACTGATGGTTATAATTGAAATGTGCTGACTTATGTTTGTCATGATATTTACCTGGTGTTATTTATTCCTTTGCAACCTGTGTTTAATTGACTGTCCTGTTTAGTGGGTTCCTTCCATTCTCATTCATGGAGTTCTGGTCATTGTGGTCTTTCTCTAAAACATCTTTCAACAGCTTCTGAAGGTCTGGCTTTGTTATCATGAAATTCTTTAGTTGTTCTTTGTCATGGAAGTGTTTCACTTCTCCATCAAACTTGAAAGAGAGTTTTTCAGGGTATAAGAGTCTGGGCTGGAATTTGTTTTCGTGTAGGACTTGAAGAACTCTGCTCCATGCTCTCCTTGCCTTCATTGTTTGTGTAGAGAAGTCGGCTGTAATTCTGATTTGTTTTCCTTTGAATGTGAGCTCCTTCTTCTCTCTAGCAGATTTCAGTATATTATTTTTGTGTTGGATTTCTGGGATCTTAACTATTATATGTCTTGGTGTGTTTCTACTTGGGTTGAAGTTATTTGGTGTGCTGTATACTTCAGTGACCTGAATGTTGGATTGTTTCCTCATATTTGGGAAGTTTTCTGCAATTATTTCTCCCCAATTCTTTTTATGTCATTTGTATTGACTCCTTCATTCTCGTTGATACCAATTATTCTCATATTGTTCATCTTAGCATCATCTTGCAGGTGATGGATTATTTTTTCCTGCATTCTTGTTGTTTTTAAGAGATCCTTTCTCACCTTTTCACTAGCTGCTCCGGCACCTTCAAGATGTGAAACTCTTTCTTCGCTTTCACTCAAACGGTTTTGTAGACTTGTGATTGATATTTTTAGTTCTTCTATATCTCTCTAACTGTGTTTCATGTGTTATACTTCTTTTCTGTATTGCTCATTCAAGGAATCCATCATATTTCTGATCTCCTCAGTTTTTTTTATCCATGTCTTCTTTAGAGGTAGTTTTTAATTCTTTTTCTGCAGTGTTTCTTCCAAATTGGGTTTCCTCTCTATATTTCTGGACTTGTTTCTGTATTTCAGATGCTATGATTTCAAAGAATTCTTTTTTTTTTTCAAAGAAATCTTTTTTGATTTCAGAAATTATTTCTGCTTTGAGTTCCTCATGATCTTTCTGCTGTTGTTTCTTTGCTTCAGATACTGTTAATTCATATGTTTCAGTTGGAATAGTGCTCTCTGCACTTGTTCTAGGTGAGCATTGTTTTTCTACCCAATGTTTCTGGAATTCATTCTTTATTTCAGATACTATGTATTCAGATATTTCTTTTTTAATTTGGGGAATTACTTCTCATTTTATTTCCTCTATAGCTTTCTGCCACTGTTCCTTTGCTGCTGTATCTGGTAATTCATTCATTGTAGCTGAGCTAGTGTCCTCTGCCCTTACTGGTGGACTCAAGGTCTGGGATTGCGTTTTTCCCCTGGTCTTTGTCATTTTGTATAGCACTGACCTTTGACCTTTGGTGTAGAGCTTTGGTGCAGCTACAACCTTAGCTTGTTATGAGATTCAGGTGCCAGTCTATTAAGTTTGAGATTATCCACGTATGCCTATCCTGGATCTATGTGTTGTGTTGTGTTCCTTTTTGCTGAAGCTTCTGTGGTTCCCCTCTGTTGGTTTCCTGTTCAGACGAGCACGAATCAAAGTGGGGTGCAGAGCAAGTAATGAAAATTCCCACTGTCTTGGCTTGCTTTGGGGAGAGGGTCTGGTATATTGCCGGGGTCAGCCCTCCTGTGTCAGGCAGGTTGCTCTCTAGGTGGGTGGGCCTGGGCCTTGGTGGGTCTTCTGGGCTCACAAAACTATAGTGGATGATCTTATTCACTGAGTAGGTTGTACTGGGTCAGCCAGCCTGTGCTGGGTCTGGGTCTACAGGCCAGAACCAAGAAGGCTGGAAAACATCCCTCTGGTGCAGCGGAGCCCTCACTCACAGGCCAGGCTGCACTGGGTTTTGGGCTGTGGGGTCAGACCAGGAATTGCTGAGAGATGTCCCTCTGGCATGGCAGGCTTGGAGTTCTCACTCCAGGCCTACCTGCAGTGGGTCTGAGGCCGTGAGGTGGGACCGCCAATCGCTGGGAAATGTTTCTCTGGCACGGTGGTCCTGGAGTTCTATACTCACTGAACTTTGATGCCCAGGGATTCAGGGAAATTCCCACTCGTTCAGCGGGCTTTAGGGCTGGGAATCCGGGGAGGTGCTGGTGAGTTGGTCCTGAGGTTTCAGGCTGGTCACTGGCTTGGAAGGCTTGAGGGTGGGGATCCAGATAGCGTGTGTGGGAAGAAGCCAATGGCTCTCCCTCAGACTCACCACACACTCATTGATCTGGGAAGCCTGGTGAGTCATGAAAATTCCCACTCACTGGGAGAGCTTGGGGCAGGATCCAGGAGGCTGCTGGTTTCAGCTGCTGTCTCAGGCCAGCGTCTGGGGCTGAGTGGGCATGGGCGGGATCAAGCCCACTTTTCTTTTAATTGTGTTATACCTTTCTATTTGTATTTCTTCTTCTGAGTTCTTATACTAGGGAGACTGCACAATATTTACACATGTGACTCTGGTTTACTTCACTTGAGTATATCTTCAAGTGGCATCCACTTAAATATAAATGCTTCAAGTTTACCATTCTTTATATCAGGGTAATATTCCTTTGTATAAAACTACCACATGTTTTTCATTCATTCCTGAAGTGACAGGCACTTTAGTTGTTTACAAGTTTTGACTATCACAAATTGTGCTGCTATGAACGTAGGTACACATACATCACTATGATATGATGTTTTCAGTCCCTCTGGAATAATTCCTAGTAGGATAGTGAGCTTGAGTGTGATTTCCAGTCCTAGTTTTTAAGGAGTCTCCACACTGATTTTCATAATGGTTGCCCTAGCCTTCATTCCCAATAGTAGTGGAGAAGGATTCCTTTTTCCCCACAGCCTCTCCAACATTTGTTGTTAGTTGATTTGTTTATGATAGTCATTTTCTGTGGGGTGAGATGATATCTCAGTGATTTTAGTTTGCATTTCACGATGGCTACTGATGTGGAGTGTTTTTTCATGTATTTATTCACTTTCTTAATCTTGTCCTCTGAGAAGTGTGTGTTAAATTAGGTTGCCCATTCCTGGGTGGGGTCTTTAAATTTTGGAGCCCTAATGTTTTTTAGTTCTTTATAAATTCTATAGAGCAGACCTATGTCCGTGTGCTTATCAGTTAAGATTTTTTTCTCAATTTGTGGGTTGTCTTTTCACTTTGGTGGTAATTTCTTTATGCGCAAAAACTTCTCAATAAGTGTATGTCCCAATTGTTAATACTTTCAAGTATTACTCGTGAGATTTGATTTTTGGTCATGAATCTTTGCATACTCTTATGTATTCAAGCGTTCCTCCAAATTTCTCTTCCAGGAGACTTAGTGTTTCTGTTTTAATGTTTAGATAAGTAACCCATTCTGCCATTAACAGGATGCATGATGATAGACATGGGTAAAGTTTTAGTTTTTGGCCTGCAGAAGGCCAGGTTTTCTAGCACCATTGATTAAACAGGCAACTTTTTATTTCAGTGAAAATTTTTGGCCCCTTTGTCAATGATAAGGTGACTGAGTGTGTTCATAGAGGCTTCTGTGTCTTGTAATCTATTCCACTGATACTCAGGTCTATTTTGTTGCTAGTATCTTATTGATTTTATCACAGTACCTTTGTAGTATAATTTCAAGTCAGGAATTGTGGTGCCTCCTGCCTTGTCTTTGTTAATCAGGATTGCCTTTGCTATTCTAGGTCTTTTCTGGTTCCAGATAAAGTTAAGGAATGATTTCTGTAGGTCTGGGAGGTATGTTGATCGTAGTTTGATCTTCATGATGTTGGTTCTTCCTGTCCAGGAGCAGATAATATCTTTCCATTTTCTAAAATACTCTATGATTTTTTTTTCAGAGTACTGTAATTTTCACTGAAAAGATCTTTGGTTTCTTTAGTTAGATTATTTCCAAGGTATTTCATTTTCTGCAGTGGTATTGTGAAATGTGATGTTTCTCTATTTTCCCTCTCAGTGTGTTTGTTATTTGTGTAGAGCAATGCTATACTTTTGAGTATCGACTTTTGAGTATCGACTTTGTATCCTGCTATGCTTGTGAATTTGTGTATCAATTCTAGTAGCTTCTTGGTGGATTTTTTGGGGTCTTCCAAGTAAAGTATCATGTCATCTGCAAATAATGATGATATAACTTCTTTAATAATCTTATTCCTTTTATTTCTCTTTCATGTCTGATGGCTCTAGCTAATGTTTCCAGAACTATATTGAATAGGAGGGGTGATAGAGGACATCATTTTGAAGTAAAGGTCATCTATTCCAGTTTTCTATAGGACACTGAACATGCATGACTGTTGGACTTTGTTGAAAGCCTTTTTGCATCTATTGAGATGATCATGTCATTTTTAGATTTAACTGTTGACATAGTGTGTTAAATTTATAGACTAGCATATAATGAACCATGCTTGCATCCCTGGGACGAATCCTTCCTGGTCATGGTGTATAGTCTCATGGATGATTTGCTGTATTCTATTTTCTAGGATATTATTATGGATTTTTTCATCTATGTTCATGAGGGAAATTGGTATGTAGTTCTCTTTTTTAGTTGCAACTTTTCTGTTTTTGGTATTAGTATAATACTTGTGTCCAGGAATGATTTTAGGAGGACTCCTTCCTTTTCAATTTCATTGAAAATTTTGAGGAATATAAGGTTTATGTCTTCAATAAATTTCTTATACTTATAGAATTCAACTGTGAATATATGAGGACCTGGACTTTTCTTTGTTGGTAACTTTTTTATAACATTTCATATTTCATTGGCTGTTATTGCATTATTGAGAGTTATTTTATCTTCTTGATAGAGTTTTGATAATTTGTACCTTTCTAGGAATCTGTACTTTTCTTCTGTGTCTTATATTCTGTGAGAGTAAAGGTTCTAAAAGTCGCTATTGACAATCTTTTGAATTTCCACTGGGTCTGTAGGAGTTACACGCTTTTCATTTCTTATTGCTTGTATTTGAGTTTTCTCTGTCCTCATTTTGATGAAGTTAGCTAGGGGCTTATTAATTTTATTTAATCTTTCAAATAACCAGATTTTTGATTCATTAATTCTTTGAACTGCTTTCTTCTTCTCAATTGAATTAATTTATGCCCTAATCTTTGATTTCTTCCCATCTTTGAGCTCTGTTTTTTTTTTTTTTTTTTTTTGCCTTTCCTTTTCTAGAGGCGCAACATTAGGGTTATTTGTTCCCATTATCTTTTCCTAATGTATGAGGTTGTAGCTATAAATTTCTCTCTGAGAACTACTTACATCACAACCCATACATTCTGATAATTTGTACTTGAATTTTCATTGAATTGTAGATATTGTTGAATTTCTTGTTGAATTTCATCTGTAACCCATTTTTTTCTGAGAAGTGTGTTGGTTAACATCCATGTATTTTGGGGATTTTTCTGTTTTCTTGTCTCATTTATTTCCCATTTCATTGCATACTTGTCAGACAATATGCATGGGATAGTTTTTGTTTGCTTGCATATACTTAAGCATGACCTATGGACTATGGACTAATATTTTGTCTATGTTAAAAAATGACTCATGTGCAGCTTAAAAAATTATATTCAGCTGTCATTGGGTGGAATGCTGTATATGTCCACTAAGTCCACTTGTTCCAAACTCTGGTTCAGTTCTGCTATTTCATTGCTCATATTTGTCTGCTTGATCTGTCTTTTTTTCAATAAGGGGGTTTTAATGTCTCCTGTTAAGATTTTGGTATTGGATATTAGATTTTTCATGTCCATTAAGATTTTTCTTATATCGTTGGGTGCTCCAGTATTCGGTGCACATATATTTATGAGTGTTACCTCTTCCTCTTGAATTTTTCCCCTAACCAGTAGATAGTGGCCTTCCTTATTTCATTTGTTCACTCTTGGTTTGACACTGAACTCTCTGAGAATAGAATTACTACCCCTGCTTTTTTCTGAAGTGCTGAGGTATGTAGTATTGCTTTCCATCCTTTGATTTTCAGCTTATGAATTTCTTTTTGAGTTAAGTGTGTTTCTTGTATACAGTGTATTGTTGGATATTTTTCCTAATCCACCATGCCAGTCAATTTCTTCTATTTGGTGAATTGAGTGCATTTATTGATAGTCATAATTGAGATATAATGACTTATGATTGACATGTTATTTGCCTGCTGTTGTTTACTCCTCCTTCTCCTGTGTTTAATTGCTTACCCTGTTTAGTGTATTCTTCTGTTCTCATGCATGGAGTTCTGATCATTTTGGTCCCTGTCTAGAACGTCTTTTAGTAGTCTGTGTAATGTTGCATTTGTCATCAAGAAATTCTTTAGTTGTTTTTAGTCATGAAAATATTTCACTTTTCTCTCAAACTTGAAAGAGAGTTTTGTAGGATATAGTAATCTGGGCTGGAATTTGTTTTCATAGAAGACTTGGAATACTCTGCTCCATGTGCTCCTTGCCTTCATGGTTTGTTTCTTCATATTTGTTAAGTTTTCTGCTATTACTTCTAAACATATTCTTTTTATATCATTTGTATTGACTCTCTTCTCATTGATACCTATTAGTCTCATGTTGTTCTTCTTTGCATTGTCTTGCAGGTGATAAATTTTTTCCTGCATCTTAGTTGTTTTTAAGAGATTTTTTCTTACTTTTTCACTAGCTATGACAGTATCTTCAAGATCTGAAACTATCTTCACTTTCAGTCAAATGATTTGCAAGCTTGTGTTGAAATTTTATGTTCTTCTATATCTCTTTGATTCTTCTACATGTGATATGTTTCTTTCCTGTATTACTCATTCAAGGAATAATTCACTTTTCTAATCTTCCCTATTTTTTTTACCAGTGTCTTTCTGAGAAACAGTTAGTAATTCTTTTACTTCAGAGATTATTTGTGATATGATTTCCTCTATATATTTCTGCATTTGATTCTTTACTTCAGATGCTGTTAATTCAGACATTTCAGCTGAGCTAGTGTCCTCTGCACTTGTTCTGGGTGGGCTCAGGAACTGAGATTGTATTTTGCTTCTTCTCTTTGCCACTTTGTATAGCAGTGTCTTCTGACCTTAGGTGTGGAGTTTTGGTGCAGTTATAACCTTAGCACCTACTAAAATTCATGTTCTGATCTACGAAGTTTGAGTTCATCTAGTTGTGCCTGGCTTGATTCCGGCTCCTTTGCTCAGCTCCTTCATGCTGCAGCCCTTGGAGGTGAACTTGTTGAGTGCCTCTGGCAAGATGTTCTTCTTCTGGATTATCTGAGTGGTTTTGGGCCCTAGTCTCCCTGTGGGGACTTCAGCTTCAGAGTTTCACCCCAGGCCTGTATGCCAGTCCTGGGCTGGGTCTGGTGGGAACAGGGGCTGCAGGAGAGTTCAGAAGCTATCTCACACAGTCTCCTGGCTTGGGCTACGGCCGGTCTGGAGAGGTTGTGAAAACATGGGGAGAGTTCTCACTCACAAGGCATGCTTGGGCTGTCTCTGGAGGGGTGGGAGAGTCTGGAAAGCATGTCTCAGTCACGTGGCAGACTGGGATTGGTCTAGAGTGGTCCAGCAGGCACAGGGGAGTTCAGAAGCTCTCCCACACACTTGCAGAGCCTGGGCTTGTGCAGGTCTGGAGAGCATGGTGGAAATTCTCTTTCACAAGGCAGGCTTGGGCTGGCTCTGGCTGGGTGGAGAGTTCCCAAAAGTGTGGGGAAAGGTCTCACTCATGCAGCTGGCCTGGACTGGGTCTAGAGAGGTGTAGGGACACAGGGGAGTGCAGAAGCTCTCCCACACACTTGTGGGGCCTGGGCATGGGAAGGTATCCTGTCTCTTTGAAATAAAAGAAAAATGTAGTTTTTGCCACTTATTCTGCCATATGAAATTCATCTTTTTCTGGGTTAGAAGCTGCTGTCTCTAAAAGTGCCATCACATTGTGCTTTGTTTCAGTTCCTGCTGGAGAAATCTTGAATAGCTTATGTAGAAAACTTTTAAAACTTCATATTATTTTGAAATTTTGCTTCTTTAAGGTTGGAGTGCCTGTCAGCCCATCTGGCTGTATAGAGTTCTCTCCAGTATTTGTGCTGGGAGTGTGCTGATCTTTTAAAGTTTTTTTCCCACTCAATCCCCATTTTAGATGAGGTTTCTGTAAACTCTGTTAGGTGCACATTGTGCAGCTTTTTGGCTTAGGAAGTAAGCTCCTTTGTTGTGGCTTCTGGGACCAGTCAGGATAAAGAAGACCCAGTAGCGCAACTGCTTTGATACTGAATATTGACAAGTGTCTTTTTGAAATAAAGAATCAGTTCCTCTAAACCTCAAAAAATAAATAAGAATAAATACAGATAAATGCACTTTAATCCCTTTTAATCAACAATAAATATTCTTTTCTTCTGCATTATAAGAAAATGATTCAAATTTGAGCTATTCAGATGATTAAGCCTACATTCCTCACACTGTTATGCCATGTTATACATATTCCCCATAACCTTCTGTGAATAAAGGTAGGAGAAAAGAGTCTAATGAAATCATTAAAGAGCCCACTCAAAGACTTAGGAAGAAAAGCAGAGATCTGGAGGAGGGCAAAGCTATAATAAGTTGTTTAGAAAATTTAAATTCCATTTACCCATCCAATAGGGACGATTAGGTGGCAATAGAAAATAGAGAGGCTACACTCTTCTTTTTTTCTAATATCTTTAAATAAATACACACTCTTTTATCCAGTCAGCATATCACAGTATATACCTTTCTATCACAGTGAAAATAAGTTTCTGTACAAGGCACACAAAAACATTGTTTTATTTATTTTTTTTCTATATATGTTCATGAAACATTAAATTAAAACAAGCTGTCTTAGTCTCCAAGGTTGTGGGAGAGAAGGTATATGACTGCAGGGTGCTTGCTCCAGTCTTGGATGAGGGCCAAGACTGCCATTTTTCAAGCTCCTTTGACTTTCATTTTGTGCAAATTCAGACACTTTTACATTTCAATGTGTTAAAGAAACAAATTTGCATTTTTCTTCACACTTTTCTTATCTTCTTGTTTTTCTTCCAATCACTTTTCTTTTCCTCCCTTGCTTTCTTCAACTAAGTATTGCTACATTTTCTATCCACCCACTGAAGAAAATTGCACACATCCTGAGATTCTTGCAGGGGAAGCTTCAGGGCCATATCTCCTGTGGAGTAAGTGCTTAGTGGAGCAAATTCTAATTAAGACAGAATCACAAAAGTGAGGGGCTGGATAGATGGCTCAGTGGAATAAGCATTTCCTTGGCAAGCGCAAGGGCCTGAGTTCAATCCCTGGTTCCACAAAAAAAAAAAAAAAAAAAAAAAATCATATCTTCCCACAAAAGTGAGAATGTTGTATCCCCTAGGAATATTCAAGGTAAGTTAAGTAGTAGGTTGTATGAAATGAATTTTTTTGGAGATTTTTCAGGTACAAGATGTTCAGCAAAATGTTAGAAGTAATGGAAGAAATGCTGAACTGAATAGTGTCTTCAAGCAGTGTATCATAAAATAATCTATTCAGATATTGTTATGCATTTTCTATTAATGCTACTATATTTATAAAATTCATTAAGTCTCTGTATTCTCAAAATTAATCTCACAGCAATATTAGAGAAAAGAATATGTTCTTATAGCAGGCCCAAATATAGCGTGAACATTCTGAGGAGCCCACAAGGCCACTGGAACAAATGAAGTCTGATCTCCTGTTTCTGGAGTGAGGGTGATTACGGCAATAGCCAGTTTTGTTTTTTTTTTATTTTTGCTGAAACCTGATACAAATAGGGTAACATTAGTTTTTTGGGTTCTTTTTCAAATTTTCTTTATCTGAATAATTATTATTTTTTTTTCAGAACCAGGGATTGAATTCAGACCCTTGCACTTGCCACGGAAGTGCTTATGCTATTGAGCCATCTCTCCATAAGTTTACATTCTTATGGGCAACTAAGCATATATTCAATTTTAAAGAATTTATGACATATACCCAAAGACTAAAGTTAGTGATTATTTATGTATTAGAAACACTAGAATGTATTTATAAGGGTGTTATTAATTTTATTTTTAGTTGCGTAGATTCTAGAATTACACTGAGCATTTGCTCATTTCATTCACATTTAAAGGTGCTGGAAGCTCTGGTTTTAGCATTTCTAGTACTAGAAGTTATTCAATGTGAACTACAGTAGCATGTCATTCTTTTTTCCATCACGAGAAGTAAAATTGTTTAACTGTAGCATACTTTTAAATGATTAAAATATACTGAAATTTCTGGCCACATCCAAGAATAATTAAGTTAAAATTCACAGAACTGTAATCAAGCAGTAGAATAATGCCTATTATTGACTTAATCTACATTTCAGAAGTGATTAATTCAGTATTGCTTCATTTTTTTGAATATTCTGATTAACATGCACAAATTCTCATTTAGATGAAAATTTTTTAGCTCCTCTCCTCTATTTTTACAGATTTGCAGCTGAAAATATTAGTAAAATACACATTACTGGAAACTGCTATGCAAATTTATTGTTACATATAGTTCATTTTCATTATCTTCTTAGGCTGTGATATCACTTTTAGGCCCTGTATTTCATTTATGACTGTCACAAAATTATGAAATTTTAAAATGATAAATTTATAAAGTATGAACCCAATTCTTATAATAAAATTATTTTGCTCAGTAAAAAATTTGAAAAAGAGCATTTTGTTAAATGATCAAAGTATTCGATTTTCCTGAAATTCTATAAAGTTTATCATATCTATTAAAAAATTAACATGGCACATAACCCATACATATTCAATATATTAGAAAATCACACTTTCCAAAATTAGATTACAGTTATTTAGCAGGTATTTTGCTAGATAGTTTGGGAGCATTTATAAGGAAGAGGACAGTATTTTAATTGTCCATGTTTTTGAAAGGACACCTAGTTAGTGTTTTAGCTTATACAGATATTAATCACTGAAAGCCACAGATTTCATGACAATATGTTTATGGATAGAAACACAAATATATATACTGGAATAACTGCAGGATGCAGGGACCAACCACATACTTTGTGGAGCCAAGGAAAAATAAAAATTTAAGTGGTTTAGTTGAGAAATAACTTAATTGCACAAAAATATTTGTGATAGTTCCTGTGAGACAGCATATTTAGAAGTCCATGAAGGCTTGATTTTGCCTCCTCCAGCTGGTTGTAGAGAAGGTAGAAGGGTGTCCACTTAACTTGATGGAGTTTACACGCCAGTAAAGCTATAATGATTTCTCTAATGCTGCATATATCTAACAGATAAGCTTGCTCACATCACCCAGAACAACAGAAAAAACCTGGAAATTATGAATGAGTGTAAGAAATCCTACAGAGGAAATGGCATGCTTTGTAGGATGCAATGGCAAGTGACCTACGTCACTGTCTTCCATTATTCTAAAAGTAGGAATAATGGCACACTGCAGAAATGTCATAAAAATTACAGGAAAAGTTATATAGCAGTAATTTGTTTATGATGAAGTGACCCTCTTTCACTTAAAAGAAATGAAGATATCTTAACTGAGTAAATTGTAGAATGTCTGCTCCTACTTTGTCTCATTCTTCAAAACATTTTAAAATGTACTCTCCCTTTACATTAATTTTTTAAATAACTAATACAATAAAAATAAGAATTGATTTATTATAAATACTAAACTTACCAATTTATTATAATTCTAATTATTTTCTTTAATTTATTTTTTAGAATATTTAGAAATAAGTTTTTATTTTTTGTTATGCTAAGTCCAGTGCAAACTAAAAAGGGCTATCAAATTTTAAAATTAGTGCCATGTTTTATTTAATTAATTAATTAACCATTAATTATGGTTCTTTAATATTTCAGATTCCTACATAAATCTAGAGAAGGCTATGTACATATTCATTTTTAGTAAAATTTTAGGGGGTTGTAGACTATGTACGGTCCATCATACATGATTTCATTGCCTTATTTAGCAATGTGTCCAATTACAGACACTGAATAGGCAGTTTAAAAAACTCAGAAATTTATTTATCATTTTCCCAATAAAAATTCATCATGCTACACTGAAACTGTTTTTAGTGTGTACCTAGTGGCATTTTTTTCTGTTATTTTATTACATTTATTAATTTAGATTTTAATTATAATTCCTAGCAGATTTATGTCATTTTTGTTTTAACTGAGTTTTTTTTTTTTTGCATGATGTTCTTTTTTATCATTATTATTTTTTAAGGAATGCAAATTAGAAAAAGGAATTAGAACTGATATAAAATTTCACTAACCAAAGTAATAGCAATTCAGCAATTGTTTCTGTATTATATGTAGTTTTCTTCAAATTAGTTGTTTAGTTTACCAGATATAAATGTACAAAGTTGTTTAGAACAAAACAATGATAAAGAAGTTATAAGAAATTAAAAAGAAAAAAATAAAAATAAAAAATTTAAAGCAAAAAAATTTGAGCATTAACTGCTTCTTTCAGAAGACCAGCAGAGACCATAAAATCAGAAACACAATAGATACTGTGAAAGGGAAAAAATTTGCTCAATGGGACATAAAAACTGGGCTGAGAAAAAAGACAAAAGAAACATGAAAAAAAAATATATATATATGCAGGATAATTTGAATAATAATACTGGTGTTTTTAGAGCAATATGTGTATTGTATTATAGATTATTTAATTATACTTCACTTTGAACAAAGATCTGAACTAGGACTCTGATTAAGTGCATGTTGATTTTATTCCCAAAACTGAGCATTGCCCAGCTTTGCAAAAACAAAAACTCCCAAAAAACCTGAGCATTACCAAAGATAGATTGATCTCTACTAGAGAATGTTAGTTATGGATTTGACTTTAGGCATGCCATTTCTCACCCAGTGAGCTTATAAATGAAGAAGTTGAAGGTTGATGTGATTTAATGACCTCAGTTCTATTACAACTTTTTTAATTCCTTCAATTAATCAATTTGAGTATTTGATTCACAATTTAAGTTGATGAATTTGTCTAATAAAGGTAAAATAAAAAATTGCATACAAAGTGCTCTACTCAATGAATAATTCTATATTGAATATATTTTCATTTGTTATACACCAGTGAAAAATCTTTGCAGATTTTGACCACAAAAATTCCTGAAAAGGTAAGAGTATTGTGACACAGAACAAATGAGATAAAGTGAAAATATATTAGCAAAGAAAAGTTTAAATTACAATAAAAAGTTGAAGAGCAGTAGAATGAAGCCCACTTTTGACTTTGTTGGATGAAGGGGAGAAAGGCTTTGAAGCTTATCTGAATTACGTGGTATGCACTGATTTTATGCACTTACCAAGCATGTTGAAAAAACACTTGAGGCAGGTTTTGGTTCATTTGCTTCATGATCTATGTCTGTAACACTCTTTACATCATGATGAAAAAATTCTAGGAGAAGAGAGCACTGAGAACCTGTTCTGACTACTTTTCTATTGGAATATGGCAGAATTTCTTGCTTTTTTTTTTTTTTTTTGGCAGAATCAGGGATTGAACTCAGGTCCCTGTGCTTGCCAGGGAAGTGCTTAATCCGTATTCCACTGAGCCATCTTCATTGCCCCAGAATACTGCAGAATTTCTGTGTTAGTAAAATGAAGAACAGTCAGTACCCTGTGTCTATTATGCTTTTTGTCTTTATTTTCTCTGTTCCACATCATGTAAAAACAATGATGTAGAATAAAAATAGAAAACTATAATGTACTAAAAAATACAAATAATGAATATGAATTAATTCAAACAGGAAGAAAATATCAAGTATCCTAAGTTTAAAATATAAAGAATCTACAGCACTTCTACCTGGAAGAGACAGGAGTGAGAAGGTTGTTTTATTGTGTAGGAACACACATTACCAGCCTTTGGGGGAAAAATAATTAACTTAAAACTTTGTATAAAACATTAGCCAGTATCAATTTCAGATAGATTTAATTGATTTGATATATTGATCATTTTTCCTGGGAGTATATGATTGCATTTTTCCTTTCTTTTATTGAGCAAACTATTTACTAGGATACTCATGTAATATAATTCTTCTTGGAATGTAAATTTTACATAATTTGGTGAATCCATGTTCAATCTGATTTAGAGTTCTTTTTTTAATATCTTGGGTTTTTTGTGGCTGCATATAATTGCAGTGCTTGAGGTTGATTTCTGAACTCCTGCAAGCCCTTTCTGCTATGTAGAGCCATGCTCCTTGAGGGTTAATGCCACCTCTAGTATTGAGTTTAGATGAGTTTAAGCAGTGCTTTGAGCCTCTTCTGCAGGTGAGAAATCACCTGGAGTGTTCTAAAGCTCACAGGTGTCTGAAAACTACTCAGAAGGATGGGGTCGATCACTGCAGGATTTAAAGAGCTCAGCCCTTGAGTCTAGTATACCTCTCCGAGGCTGCCCGGAGGCAGCTGCTTTTGCTCAGGTCTTCTGGCTCAAGGCCTCTGGTTACACCTAAGAACACTCTAGGAGTTGAAACAAGAACACTCTAGGAGTTGAAACAAGAGCTCTTTTAGGGCAGAGAGAAACACCAGAGGAAGCGATTGTTTATTCATTAGTAAAATAATTCTCACCTTAAAAAGAAATATTTTAAAAAACAGAAAGTATTTGCAGCTTTTGTATTTCTGAATGTCCCCGTTAGCTGGGCATGATGTGCAGCATTTCTCTATTTATCTGTTTTGTTATTAAAACATAAAAAATATGGAACATAGAAAAGTATAGGGGGACAGAGCCAGTTACTAGATTTTGAGCACTCATTAGTTGTATCTTTATTATTGCTAATATATTTTTATAATGCTTAAGTGTATTTATCGAAAGAATCATTATAAACACCTACTGTATCCTGCTTTCTCTTCCTCCCTCCCCTCTCTTCTCTCCCATCTCTTTCCATGCCACATCCCTTTCCCATCTCCATAAAGTCTACTTCTGTTCTCTACCATCCTCCTATTACTTTTCTCTTTATTTATTCTATGGGTTTCTCACATGGAGGCCATGCAGTATTTAACCTTTGGGGTCTGATTTACTTCACTTAGCATTATGTCCTCAAAGCACATCCATTTTCCACACATGATGCAAATTTATACTTCTTTGTGTCTGAGTAGTTCTCCATTATATATAAATATCACATTCATCTGTCAACAGACATGGGCTACTTCCAATATTTAGTGATTGTGAGTTGTGCTATAAGAAATGCGGTGTGTGTGTATCTGTAGTATATCTCTAACCTTCAAAACTTTACATAATACAGTCTACTTTATCTTTAAGCACTTTTCCTTAATCTTTCCATAGATTTTTGTAAATGTCATTACTAGTCGTGTATATGTACATCAGAACAGTCACTTCAGCGTTGATTGTACTTAGTTTTCTCGTACAGCATTGCTTTAATGAAGCAATATTTTTCTTGAGCATTTGTCATCTGTGTATCTTTAAAACAACTACTCATTAAAGAAGTTCTCCAGTCATACTGAAGTCCAAATTTGGAAAATACCACCTCAAATGTGTTAGAAATAAGTGCTTCCATCTGTCCATAACAGTCTTCTCATCAAGAATTCGTTTGAATATTACAGTTTTCCACCTTTGGCAATGTCTTTACAGGTATTTAATGATATTAATTGACAAATAAATGCATTTTTACTTCATACTTTACTGTTTTCTACATATCATTTCAGCCAAGTAAAGTGTAGTAGGCAATAGTATGTGATATTTTAACTTTTTACTATTATAAAATCCTGATTTTTTTCTTTATTTTCTTTTCCTTTTTTGTGGTGCTAGAGATTGAATCAGACTTTCACACTGAGCTACATCGCTAGTCCATGTATTTTGTATTTTATTTTTGAGAGTCTTAGCATGTTGTTTAGATTTCCAGGGCTGAGCTTGAGTTTGGACTCCAACCTCAGCTCTCAGAGTATTAGGATTACAGGACGGTGCCACCATTCCTGTCCAAATGAAATTTTTCCTTCTTTACGTTTTGCCTTTAAATGAAACTTGTTTTTTTTTCTTTAATTTTAAGGTAATACAAACAGATAGCAATAAAGAAAATATAAAACACATTCTTCTTACTTTTATGAGAAAGTGTGCAATATTAAAATATATGTGCCTACTTATGTCACTGCACATTATGTTCTCAAGTTGAATCCATTTACTTATGAATGTCTCAAGATTATTTTTCTTTATGGCACTGCAATACTTATATTAGTCAGGGTTTAACTAGAGGAACAGATATAATATAAGGAACAAATATATCACAAGATGTACACATGCATACGAAATTGCAAGATTGGCTTATGAGAGTCAGCCGTAGAGTTGGATGAGAAAACGTGCAGAGGGCGTCTACACACTGGAGACTGAAGGATTCAGTCTCAAGGTCTGAAGCTCATTGTAGTGCTCTGTGCAAGTCTCTATCAGTCTGCCGATAAGTCTGTGATGGAAGGCTGAAGAATCTGGGAGAGAAACTGAAGGATTTGAGTTGGAAAGCTGAGGGATCCAACCCAGAGGCCGAAGAATCTATACTGGAAGCCAAGAGATGAAGTCCAAGCTGGTTATGAAGACTGAAGTTCCTCTGAAGTAGTGGAAGGCAGAATTCTTCTTCAACCCCAATATATACCTTCTTTGTGCTGAGTCACTATAGGGCAGGCCCCTTTCCGATCTGTGGGGTGAGGCCCCCATTTCCTAGGATGTAGAACCACCCTAAGTTGACACAATATATCTACCACTACAGTAGTCCATTACTCCATTGTGTATAAATACACATTTTGTTTATCTATTCTTCTGTTGATGAACATGTGTGCTATTTCCAAGATCTAGTTATTGAAAACAAGATTGTCATGAATTCCTATTGTGACTTTGACTATTTTTGGAAGCCAAGTAGAAGGATGAAAGCTGGGTCAAGTTGAGGTTTTAGTTTTAGTTATTAAAAATGTGCTTGTTTGTTAGGGTCTCACTACGAAGCTTGGCCTCATAGTGATCCTCCTGTTTTCAGCCTCCACAGTGCTAGGATTACACGCATATACCACTGCACCCAGACTCTGTGACTGGCTCAGCCTGTTTTGGGGATGGGCTGGTGTGACACGTGGTACAAAGACATCGTCTTCATCCAGGTCCTTCTTTATGTTGTCTCCTCTTCCACCCTTGACAGCAAGGCCAGAAGCTTTGGTGACAACAGTATGAGTGGGGAATGGGTTGGGACCTGTCTCCTTACCTGAAAGACACATAAGATACCAGTTTCAGGGTCAATAGCTTGGCCCAAATGTTTATTTTCTTCCTCTTTCTTTCTTTTTTTCTTTCTTTCTTTCTTTCTTTCTTTCTTTCTTTCTTGCTTGCTTGCTTCTTTCCTTTTTTCTTTTCTTTTAGAGACAGGGTCTTGCTATGCAGTTCACGCTGGCCTTGAGCTCACTTTGTAACTCATGCTGGTCTCGAACTCACAATAATCCTCCTGCCTCTGCCTCTCGAGTACTAGGATTATAGTTGTGCACCACCACAGCTGGATCCCAAATGTTTCTTTGAAAGATTTTTTATCAGTTGACAAAATCTATATATATTTAAATTGTACCACATGATGTTTTGGTATATAGATAATTTCACTCAAGCTACTTTGTATATCCACATATCACACATACATAAGATTGCATGTGTACATGTAGTAATAGTCCTCCCTTACTTGCAGTTTTGTTTTTTGTAACTTCAGTTAACTGAGGTCAACTATTTTTCAGATATATTAAGAAAAATTCCATAAATAATTAATAGATTTAAAATTCCATGCTTTTCTGAGTAGTGTAATGGAACCCCTATTTCCCCCCATCTCAGCCCTTCCAGGATAGGGATTGTCCTGTTAACCAGAGATTAATTAGTATGCTTAGGCACAAGGCGCAACTTCTTTTACTCAACAGTGGATACTAAGTGTGAGAGCAGTGATGCTGGCAATTTGGAAACGTGAAAAAGAAGCTGAAAAATAATTATGTTAAGTAAAGATGTGAAAGGCAATGTTATACTTTGAGACAGCATGATCATATATACATAATTTTATCACAGAACATTGTTATATTTGTCCTACTTTATAGTTATTTATCTTTTTCCATGTCTAGTAAAGTTTTATGGTAGGTCTGTGTATAAGTTTAGAAAAAATGTGTTTGTAGGACTCAGTACTAAAAAAAAAGGAGTCCATACTAACTTCAAGCACCTACTAAGCATCACAATACTCTTATGGGGGGCAGATACTTCAGTGGATTAAGGTGCCTGCAAGCAGGCGCAAGGGCAGGTTCAATCACTGCCGGGTTCAATCCCCTTCACGCCATGCTGTGCCAGCCCAGCTCTTGGGGCCCGCTGAGACAGAAATGAGATGGTGTGGTGGTGCGCAGCTATAAACCCAACATTTGCAAGGCTGAAAACAGGAGAATCACTATGAGTCCAATTTAGTAGTGATACCCTGAACACCCTGTGGACCCTTCCCTAAAATGCAAAAATAAAACCCAAACTCTTAGGGGTAAGGAAACATTAGAGTATTATTAACTACAGTCAACACACTGACTAAATGCTAGATCTCCAGAGCATTTTCATCCCAAGTAACTGAATGCTTGCACCCTTTTCTTCCACAAAAGTCAGACATCATTCACAATAACAAAAATATAGAAATAAAAAAATAACCTATATGTCCATCAACAGATGAATGGATAAAGAAAAAATATTTATGTGTGGGATATTAGTAAACATTTAAAAAAGAGGGAAATACTGCCATTTTTAATAACAGTTAAAACTCTAAGGCATTGTGATAAGTAAAACAAGCCAAGCACAGGAAAAACAAATGTTGCACGTTGTCACTTATAGGTCAAACTTAAAGTAAGTCAAAATGAGAAGAGCAAACAGTAAAATGGTGTTTACTAAAATAAGTTTCTAAACACAATGTTAAGGTGAAGTTCTATAAAGTATTGCTTACAACTAAAAGATCCATCAGTGTATGCTAATGAGACTGTAGGGGGATGACAGTTACTCAGTCTAGCCTATTATTACAATATCACGTTATGAAATCAGTGTTAAAAGCAGTTATTTTCTTATAGCCAAGCCAATGTTTCATGGAAACCTGTGATATTTAATTATTTGTCAAATGAGATAAAGAGAAAATACACAAACACTAGCAGGCCAAACAAAACACATCAGGCTGGCTGACTGAGAGCCTGATCCTTTGGAACTGAATTGTCAGGGAAGATCTCCTTTATGCCTAGTCCCCAGAACATTTTCATCCCAAAATTATTTGCTGGGTATTTCTAGTTATAAGGAGTTATCAAAATTACCTTTAATATATGCGTTCTGTAATTTATTTTCTGCTTTTCAACTTCAAAGATCACATAGATTGAAAGAGTAGGTTAATTCTTCTGGTTCAGTATTTTGTATAATTTCTAAAACTTTCCCTAAACCTATGCAATACTTTTTGAGGCTACATAGGTCTGCTGGTCATTAATTACACTCTTACTTCTTCACTGACTGTAGAGGTATGCCCCAATAAGCCTATTTCAAATTGAACATATTTTAGGTAGAAATGCATTTATTACATCTTACTTTGGAGTATCACAGCTTGGTTTAGTCTATACTCAGAACAATTTTCTTAGCTTAAAACTATATAAGATCATCTAAGAAAGTCAATTTTATAATGAAGTATTGATTATTCCGTGTAATTCACTGAATATTACATCCAAAACTGGTGTGAACACAATGCACTGTGCAGTATTTCTTACCCTTATGAGTCTCAGTGAGAGCTGTAACTCATTATGCTGTCTGTTGTCATGAGTAATGATCATTTTGCATGCTACTAGTATGTTCGAAGACCAAACTTTGAATTATGTTTTTTACAGAATATATACTGTTTTGGCATAAAGTCAAAGCATTGTAAGTCAAACCAACATAGGGAAGGCCTTTGTTTTCTAATACTGAGAAGGTAAAGTTGTATGGCATGAGGGCTAGCCAGATAACTCTGGACTAAAGCACCTGCTCAGGAAGAACACTGTGGCTGGGGTTTGATCCCCAGCATGTTGGGCCAGCCCCACCACCAGGGCACACTGAGATGGTGATTGAGACTGGGTGCAGTGGTGCATGCCTGTAATCCCAGCACTCGGGAGGCTGAAAACAGGAGAATCAGTTTGAGTCTGATCTGTGCAGTGAGACCCTATGAACTCTGTAGACCCTGTGCCAAATACATGCATGCATACATACATACATACATACATACATACATACATACATACATACAGATGAAAGAACGTGGCCCACATGGAGTTTTTCATGATTACAGCTATATGTGTTTAATCATGACAGGTAGATGTATACTTTTATCAAACAGGTGTGACATAGATAATTGTGTTTCAATAATAAAAGAGAAGTGAAAAGTATTTGATTATTCAGGATAGTTGGTGAAAGTCTTCTTTCACCATGAAAATTACACTGAGTTTCAAATTTCAGAGTAAAACTCAGTATTTTGGAGTTGAAAAAAAATCAGTCAAGCAGGTTGTTCTAAACTGTAGACAGTTTAAAGCATAATTTCTGCTCTTTTATTGGCACCAGATGAGGAAATCGTAGTTAGTTGTCTGGCAATGGTTAGTGCCACTTATTCTATTATTCTGTGGCCTGGCACCATAGATACAAGGACATGAAAACAATAAACAATTATGTTCAGAAACAGTGCTTGGCAGGGCTAGGGAGTGCAGTTGCCAGGTTTTCTGGAGGACAGAATCTCCAGGGCCTCTTCTGGTGTTTCCTTCAATTTTACAGGAGAAATTTGGTGTTTTGCAGTCACTACCACAGTGTCATACCCAGCTGGGGACAAAAATCTGTTATTAAATGAGTCTTAGATATTGCAATGATTTTTCAGTTGCTTAATTTCTTAGACTATAAATGCCAAAGAGCATTACTTATAACAGTAAAAAGTAATTTCTGTGAAATTTTAGTCTTATTTTTCAAAAATCCCCTAAATAAAAAATTTAGCACATGCATATCATTAAAGTATTACATAGGACATAAATGTTAACAGTAGCAGGCTTCTATCTACATCTTGAAGTGTTTTTTATAAATGCTTTTCTGCCCACATATGCTGGCACATGTGCACTCACAATTTGAATGCTGAGTTCATTTGTATGTGGTTTTTAAATTTTTAATGAAATCTCTAAACTGAAAATAGATGTATTTATTGTTTAGAGTTATACTACAATATCTGTGCTATCTATTGATTAATCCAGAAACTACCATTTACAACTGTACTATGACAGGGAATTCTGCATAATAGCACAGAGAATTGGATGTAAGGAAGGCAGGCAAAGGGACACCATCTCCTCCAGCCAAGCCATGAGTTGTCTCTACGAAATCACTCAGAGAAATCTAGAAAGGGGATGGACAGGACTTCTTCACACCTCTGCTGAGTATTTCCTGAATCCTGGTTCTGCCACGAACCCACTGTTAAGTTTGAAGAGAAAGTTCATGCCCTAAATTCCCATCACTCATCTGGAGACAGAGAACACACAGAAATATGACATCTATGTCCACGTTTAAAGGCAAAGGTAGTTGAACTTACCTTACAGGTGAAGAGGGGTAATCTAGGGAGAAATTAAGTCACTGTGGCTAAGCAATCATGATGCCAGGCAAGTTTTTTAGGGAAGTTCCTGTGTTCTTTGCTTTATTTTGGCTCTGCTAAGTCCCAAGGTGCAGCCAATGGAGTACAGCCTATCATGGCTGTTATCACTATTTCATTTTTCTCCTCTTCCATCTCTTCTTCTCCCTCCTCTCTCTCCTTCCTTTTTGAGCTCGGGTCTGACTATCAGGCTGATATCAGGCTGGCTTCAAGCTTGCAGAGCCCTTCCCGCCCTGTTTTTCAAGTGCTAGGATTATGAGCACATGCTACCACACCTGAAAATTACTGTTTTGAGCTTTTCTGCTTCATTTATGCTTTCCACCCACTTTGGAAGCTCAGATCGTGGAGTAATTCCAAAGATTAAAATACAAAGCTGTGATGGTAACATAAAACGGAAGTGATTCCAAACCCATAGGTCTTTTTGCAACATTTTTGAATTAAATAGGAATTGAAGTCCTTATCTTTTTGTTTGCCTCTCATTTCCCTGACAGCATTTAGTGCAGATGGTGGGTATTTGATACTTAAAAAATTAATATGTGCAAAAAATAAATAACCAAATAAAGGAAAAATTTCATTCTTTTGTCAACAGACATAAATTGTTATTAATCTCTCAATGCATTTTAAATTATAAAATATTTCCAAATGAGGTAAAGCTGTACATACTTAATCTAATATAATCTTAAAGTTACATTTAATGTGAAATATCTCTAAAACTATTATAAAGACTAGTGGTTCAAGACAGAATTTTTTTAAAAAATGTATTTAGTACAGGGTCTAAAGGGTCTTTTTACACAGATAGGCTTCATAGTGATCCTCCTATTTTCAGCCTCCTAAGCACGGGACCTACCAGGTGCACATCACCATGCCTAGTATGAGTTCCTATCTTAGCGTGCCTCACGAAGTAGGGCCAACATGGCACACAGGGCATTGAGCCCTGGTCACTGTGCCTGCCAGGGTATTTTAGGCTACTGAGCTATCTGGCCAGCCCCAACAAAAATTTTAAGTTATCAAGCATGTAGTTTTCACACTGCTTTAATGTGTTACCACCTGTATAATATGTTAAAAGTTAATCATCCGGTGGCCATTTGGGAATTGCCAAAACTTGCTTTTTACTAGAGTGTACTAAGGCAACAGGCATTCAAGGAGAGTACTATAGGGTCCACTTGCAAAACTCTTTGGCCACAAAACAGACTCAGGATTAGTATAGAAACAAGGAACATATTTTCAGACTGAGGAGATAATATAGAGGTCTAAGCACCTGCCTGGCAAGCACAAGGACCTTGGTTCGATTCCAGGTACTGCATGCAATACAGGCCCCGGAAGTGCCTTGCTGCCCACTGAAACCAGGTGTGGTGGCACATGCCTGTAATACCAGCACTGGGAATACTGAAATAGGAGGATCACTACAAATATGAGCTGCATAGTAAGAGTCTCTACCAAATACATAAATAAAAATTTAATGAAAGAGACCAACTAGAAAACCACATTCTTATCTGAAGAGGACAACATTCCCAGATGGCTTTTCAATGGTTGCAAATTGGTTGTTTGTTAAATGAACTGAAACTGTCACCTTGTCACTGAAAAACAAATGGCCAATGCAGTCTGTGGGCCAAAGCCATCATTAACTGACTACAAAAAGAAGGGGATGATCACACAAGGTGGCTGTTCACTTGGTAAACATAAAAATACTTATAAATGATTGGAAATATTGAAATTATGTTAGCTTCAGCTCCCAGTACCATGTGAAGAGCAGTCACACCTCCCAAGGTAAGCATCACTCTGTACTATCTCTGCCTGGAAATACAAGTTCTCCAGGAATGTGGATGAGCAAGAGAGGGCAGAATTGATTGAGATGAGCAAATAACTTTATATGCAATTATGGGATATATCTTAGGGATTGACTTCTGAGCCATGTAAGTGCCAGGTCCTCATCACAGTTTGCTATAACTAGATTCCTTGCTTTGATTTTTGTCTGCCCAAGATGTTTTATTTTATTTCTGCCATAAAATAAAGTTTGTCAGAATGTTCCAAGTAAACAAGGCCAGGCACTAATACTTCCTTTGCCTGATAAGGTCCTTATATGATCTGAAACCCAACTATCTCACTGACTTTGTTTTGTAACATCTTCTCAACCATTTTAATTTCTTATAATTTTATGAGCAAAATAATGTTTTGAACATCTCTGCATGTTACTTATTGTCTTGTGTTCCTCTTCTTTGATTTAGGATACCATTAGAAGGAAATTCTAGACATAATTTATCCCCACGTAGAAGCTTGTGTTTGCATCCCTGCCTGTGCAATCATTGTAACTGACAACTTCCACAGGAAAATCCTATCTCAGGTTCTGATATCAAGAGTATCTGTGTAATTTAACCGTTTTTTCAGTACAGCAAGTAGAGAAAAGCGGGTGGTATTACATGGGGTCATCCTGGATTCCAGGCTCAAAATTACAGGCATTTTGGTTGGGAAAGAAAAAGCGCAACTGACTAAACTCCAGACTTTTAAAACTAAAGCCAAAATGGACTGTTTTGATAGAGGAGTAATATCTAGAATGTATAAAGAACTCGCCATATTACAAAAGACTGGATTAATAAATGGGCAAATGAACTGAATAGTTACTTCACAAATGACTAATGTACACATGAAAAAATGTTCATTACTTTTAGACATGAGGAAAATGGAAATAAAACAGCTTTGAAATTCATCTTACTCTACTAAGAATGGCTATCATCAAGAACACAAAAATGTTGATGATGTTTAAGAAAAACTAGTTCTTCTACATTTTATTGGGAATGTAAACTCATACAATTGCTGGAGAAATCAGTATGCAGATTCCTCAAAAAGCTGGCAATTGAATTTCTGACAAATGTCTCAAATTTATCCTACCTCACAGTCAAGTACTATCCCCTGATGGATGTATGCCACATTTTATTTTCTAGTTTTCTCTGGATGAACATCTAGACTACTTCCAAGATTTAGCTGTAATGAACTGTGAATGTATATACCTTGAAAACATAGCATTAAGTGAAATAAACCTAACACATAAGCTGTATACCGTATACTTACTTCATTTAAGTAATCCAAACTATAAATAAGAGAAAAATAAAAGGTTGATAAAAGAAAACAGGAAGATGTAACTTTTGCAAGTGGAAAGAGGCCCCAAAGACTAAATTTGATGGGGTAAGAAAGAAAAAAGTTTTTAAATGTGTCCCATACACTAACCAACTATCTACAATTAATGGAATCATTATATGTCACAAACATAAATAAACAAAATTATAATAATAGTAAAAATGGAGAAAAAAGTCTAGGGACAGAAGGAAGGAGGTGAGTGGGTAAACAAAAAGAATCAAGATATGTTAAATGTATGTACTAATAAATTGTTTTTAAAAGTTATTTGTCCTGTTTAAAAAAATATAGACTTCCCATCATTGCTTATAGACTGGAAGTTGGAAACTTAGTTTTCTTTCCCATCTTGCAAGATGGAGTGTGAAAAAACTGAGAAGCCAGATACTAAAGCAGAACAAAGAGCTCAGTGGATTAAAGCACCCGCAATTAAGTGCAGGGGCCTCAGGCCCCACCCCCAGGGCATGCTGAGTCAGCAATTGAGATTGGTATGGTGGTGCATGCCTGTAATTCCAGCACTTGACTATACGATATTTACACATGTGTGTCTGGTTTATTTCACTTATGAGTATATGTTCAAGTGGCATCCACTTCAGTATAAATGCTTCAAACTTATCATTCTTAATAGCTGAGTAATACTCCATTATATAGAAATACCACATCTTTTTCAACCATTCCTCATGTGATGGGCATCTTGGTTGTTTCCAAGATTTTGCTATC